>JAJPUD010000054.1:1057424-1076609 GCA_023553655.1 Myrmecobius fasciatus | reverse complement strand
GAAGCAACCTCTTTACATTGGATACAAAGTAGAGCTGAACACATCTAATTCTACCTGACTGTGGCACTTTCTAGTGGTACCCAGATCTGCAGTTAGCTGGGCAGGGAAGGGTCACCTTTTCCCTTCCTGTTATAGTTTCTGGTCTTAGAATTTTGGTCATTTGACCAATAAGCATTTGTTAAGAGTCTAAGCTGTTCCAGGAACTATACTAAGCACTAGAGATACAAAGAAAAGCAAAAGATAGTCCCTCTCCAGAGAACTCAGAAACAATTGAGGAAAACAAGTAAGCAATAGGGATGTAAAGAATAAACAGGGAATAATTAACAGAGGCAAGGTTTTAAAATTAAAAAAGATTGGGAGAAGAAAGTGAAATTTTAGCTTGTACTAAGAAGCCAGGAGGCAGAGATGAGGAGGGAGAGCTAGAGAAAGTGTCTTGTTTATGGAACAGAAAAGCAATCAGCCTCTCTGAACTGGAGAATACATGGTAGTAAGTGGAATAGACTGAAAAGGTAAGGGCAGGGAGTGCCGAGTTATAAAGGGCTTTGAAGTCCAAATAGAGTGTTCTGTATTTGATCCTAGAAGGGATAAGGAACTGCTGGAATTTATTGAGTGCAAGAGTGACATTTTGGGGATGATGCTTTAGGTAAATCACTTTAGTAACAATGCAAGATGGCAAAAGCTGGTGGAATTTTCCAAGCATGAGATGAGAGCCTGCACCAGGATCTTGTTTTGCCTTCTTCAATTCTAAGTGTAGGACATGGGTTTTTGGACCCAAAAGATCAAGCCATAAGTACTTTGACCCCCCAGGATTCCAAGTCTAATGTTACAGTTAACTCAGAAAAGAAGGCCTGGAAGAATATTTCCAGGATACTGGTCTGGGTAATCTTTGGACTTGGAACTTGGTGAGACTAATACCAAATAGGAATTGAACTAAGTGGTCAATTTAATCCACTTCTCCTCCTCAGATACCAAGGTTGTATTGGAAGATATGTTTGTATGTTTGCTCTTGCTATATCCATAAAAGTTAATTTGACTGCTAAGTGCTTAAAAGGAACTGGAGTACCTAGATCTTTAAAACTGGAGGTACCAATTGGTTGAGGTCAGAGTTAATGGCAGAGAGAAAAAAATCCCCAGCTTCCTAAAGGGTGGTAAAGAACCCTGGAGAAAGGGTAAAATGTAACTCAAGTGGTCTTCAGGCAGTGGGACCCAGATTAATAATTGTTAAGCATAGCTGCCTTATCTGAGAATTCAATATCAAACTCAATAAAAATAGAGGCCATTATATCATATTGACTTCAAAAAAACATATTAATATATCTATGCTCTACTGTATTTTTGTTTATTTTGTTAAATATTTTCCAATTACATTTTAATTTGGTTCAGCCTCCTCAAAAGTGTTGTAGGCCTCAAACAGTCATCACTAGCCCCTTGTTTGAAGTTTTTGTTCTAAAGTATACAAGCCAAGGCAGGAAATCAAAGAAATTAATATGGAACATTTATCTACTGTAATTTCAATTCACATGAAATCATTAAATACCCACTAAGTGCTAAAGATAAAGAAGCAAAACTAAAAACAGTCCCTGCCTCTCAGAAGTTTACATTCTTTGGGGGAGAAACATCAAGTTCACAACTAAGGATAAATTATATATGAAAAAATACAAAGTAATTTCAGAGAAGGCTGAAAGAGACAGCTAGTCGACTGTATTTACTGAACAGGTTTGCTATTTCCCATCTCTATTCCTTGGCTTAAATTGTTTCTCCCATCTAGGGATAGCTTCCTGGTTCTCATCTGCCTTATCTGAATCCTGCTCTTTCCATAGTTCAAGTCCCACTTTTATGAATTTTCCTCCAAAAAGGAGAACTTGCAATGGTCCTTTTTAACTCTGATATTATTCTCTGATAAGGCACTCATGTTGGTGCCTTTCATTCATATGTGTTAATTAACCTTTCAGCAATGCTATCTTATTTTTTTAATGCACTTTAAAATTTATAATCTATTTATTTTAACATTCTTTTCTTTTTAAATTTTGAGTTCCAAATTTTTCTCTCCCTCCAATCTTTAGCCTCTTTCACTGAGAATTTAACCATCTCATGTCTTTCAATGAGTGTTCCTACAATCACATTTTCTATTCCTTTGTTTCACCACAATAGTTTACATGGAACTGCCATGTAGTTGACCCAAGGCAACCTCCCAAAAAGGTCCATTAGATCTGTTTTGCTTCTGCTTGGCAATTTTATCCCCTATTGTATCCAAGGGATTAGAGATTTCTCCTCCAAACCTAATGTTTATGAGTTTGTTATTCCTTTGCCTAGATTTTGGCACTATGATCATCCCCACTTGGTGAACTTGAACACAATATACCTGAGAGACCTGTTAAAAGGCTTTTCTTTACTGAGAAATAGCATGGGGTGGTAGATGGAAGGCTAGACTTGGGGTCCCAAAGAATTGCTTGGACTCATGCCTAGCTTTTGTCACTTGGATCCTGGAAAGTCAATGAACCTCTCAGTGTCTCAGGCATCTCTACTATCAGACTATAAGATACTGGAAAATTTGTCAGTCTACACTTCTATACTCTGCTGAAATAAATCCACATTCCTATCCTTACAATCCTCCCTTCCCCTGAAAAGTTAATGACCATGTTTTATCTAATTTTTATATCTCCTTTAGAACCTAATATATTTCTCTTTCTCTCTCTTTTTTTTTTTTTTTTTTTTTTTGAGGAGGGGGAGAGTGTGGGAGAGAGGGAGAGGCAATTGGGAATAAGTGACTTGCCCAGAATCACACAGTAAGCATCTGAGATTGGAGTTTAACTCATCCTCCTGACTCCATGGCCCAAGCTCTATCCACTGCACCCCTTAGCTTCCCTTCATATATCTTAAAATATTTAATCTCAGGCACATCACTAAACCAGCCTAGGCATCTTTAAAATGAAGAAGTTGAAATGACTAGTTTTTCTCTAATGTACTTCTAAAATTGTAAGATTATAAAATCTATTCTATGAATGATGTGATTCTCTTCCCAGGTTCGCTCAATAGTTTGTCAAATGACATTCAGTCTATTAACTTTAATTTGTAAAATAGGAAGGAAACAAAGTCTCTGAGGCACATTTCAGCAAAAAGTTCTTTTAGGATCTTCAGGTCAATTACCATTTATGATGGAAATTAGTATATATTTTTCTTGCCCATCCCACTTTGAACTTTTCAGCCTATGGTTCTTGGTTAACTTTTCTCCAGACAGTACTCAAAAAATAACCAAAGCCTTGTGGATTCCTCTCTACATCTCATTTTCTTGGCGTACAAAATTTGCTCAATTCAAAGTTGTAACTCCTTTCTTTCATTTCACTCTTTTTTTTTTCCCCAGGACTATGGAGTCAATTAGATTACATTCCCAGGAATGATGAAACCCATTAACATTATTAATCATTTTTAAGTATTAGTGATTGTATTTCCCCTGGGGAAAACTATGTGCTGTTCTTAAATTTCCCATCAGATATGTAGTGCATGAAGCTTTCCCAAAGCCCTGTCCTTTAAATCTGTTGTCAAGTGTACCACAAAACTAACATTTTCCTAAAAGACTAAACTATGATTTCATATTTTAATTAGTTATATGATATATCATATGAAACGTGGGGCCTCATTAAATTATTTGTGATACAATGCCTAGATGCGTTTTCCAGTTTTTAAAAAAATGAAACTAGTGATGGCAATGCACAAAAATGTTGGAGGATTAGAGACAAATCAAGTCAGAAAATGAGATTTTGGTACAATAAAGGATATTTATTTGTAGGACCAAAATTAAACTCTCTCTAAAATATAGCCTGAATGGCAATAGCAAAAGTGGGTGAAAAATGATGCTATTGACTCAAATTTAGCATAATATACATGTGTTCTTTTTTTCTAATAGTAGGGATAAATTTGCATTAATTCAAGAAAGGTGCTTCCTGATTGGGGGCTCCTGGGAAGAGTGTCAAGGGAACTGAAATCTAGTATTAGTTAAGGTCATCTGGGAATGTCACTTCACCCTTTGGGCATTTGATATCTTTATTTAAGAAGAGATTTCAATAAAAAAGTTCTTAACATTTTGTATCATAGACCCTTCTGAAAATCTGATAAAACATATGGACCCCTTCTCAAAATATTGTTTTTAAAGATATTAAACAAATTGCATAAGGTTACAAAGGAAACCAATTATATTGAAATAAAAGTGTAATGTGTTCCCCATTCAACTTCATCGACTATCTGAAATCTACTCACAGAACTCTCAAGGGTCCATGGATCCCAATGCAAGTATCCCTAACCCAAAAGCTATCTATGATTCCCTCTAGATTTAATCACCCATGATAAATAAGATCTATATTTTTTAACTAGTTCTACCAATTACCAACTAGTTCTACTAGTCTACTAATGCTTTGCCAAAGGAAAGAAAGAAAAAGAAAAAAAGAACCTGACTGCAACTAAAGAGGACATAATAATTAATCTGCTACTTTTAAAACTTGGTTTTTTATTGTTGATCTATTAACATGTGGAAGTAGGGTGAGGGCTATGCCCCATAAATCATAAGAATGGACCTGTAGGTGCCATCCTGTAGAATGTGTACTGAAGATACCCTGGCAACTTGCAGGATACTTGTGGCTCACTGTAAAAGGGCTTGGCATTTTGAAATAATTAAGAAATCCCTTTCTTGGCTACTGAGAGGAAGAGCCAGTGATGTCGTGGACCCTGAAAGGGAGTGATTCCATTCTGGCACTCTCTTCCCATCTGCTAGGTGTTTGGGGAATTTTTGATGTGGTAGAAAGTAGAAGGGGAGCAACACCAAAAACATGTTGACTTCGCACAAATGACAGAGGAAGTGTATTCTACCTAAACAAGTCTTTATTTTTGTTATTGTTAGGTACTTTCTTTTTTTCCAGCTATTCCCCCTCCCCCCCATTGGATGATTTTAAAAAAATTATTAAAGCTTTTTATTCACAAAAATAATTTTTCAACATTGATCCTTGCAAAACCTTCTGTTGCAAAATTTCCCCGCCTTCTCCCCCACCCCCTCCCCTAGATGGCAGGTAGTCCAATACATGTTAAATATGTTAAAATATGTTTTTCCCTGCTATTTCTGCTTTGTTTCTTTCCTGAGCATAAGTAACTAAAAAATCCTGACTTAGACATTTGAAAATTTGAGATGGATGCTCAGAGATCCTAGATCTCTCAGTCAAAGCTAAAGGGCAACAGGAGGATTGTTCTAAAACTACTCCAGTACTTACTGAAAAACATGATCACTTGGCAGGAGAATAAGTTTAACTTCCTGGCCTGGCTTGCCAAAAATCTCAGACCTATAGGGAATTCTTTGGACAACACAGAGCTGAGATGAACGGTAGAATATTTATTCATCAGTCCTTCAAACTGCTTCATATTTTGATGTTTAATTTCCCAGGTGAATATAATAATAGTTATGTTATTGCTGCTGCTTAAGTCTTTATAAAGGACCAGGCTCTCCCAGGGAATGTATGTGGGTCTGGAACTAAAATTCCCTCTTAATGTAGAGGATGAAAATAAGTTTTTCAATCTTCCTACACAAATATATAGTTATTTATTACAGAAGAATCTTCAGTGCCTCCCCATTGTTTCTATTTTGAAACATAATTCTTCAACTTGGCATTTAAAACTCTTCACAATAGAACTCCAATGTATCTTTCCAGACACTTGAGTTCCCATTGAATTCCCAATCATTCCAGCCAAAGCAGTCTACTTCTCACAAACTATTTCAAATTCTCTCCCTTCTCAACAGGAACCCTTAAGAAACTTTGATTTTCTTTAAAACTCAAATCAGGAGCTTTCTTCAACCTGGAAACTACTCCCTATCTTCCTCACTTTTTTAGTGTTTTTGCTGTTGTCAATTAATCTTGCTTCTAAATCTGTGTTTACATTGCATCAACTAGGAGGATAGCAGCTTCTTAAAGGCAATGAGCATTTGAGTGGTTTATAGGTAATATTTGAGTAGTAAACACCAATTTCCCATTGTTCTCCACTCAGATTTTAAAAAAATTCTAATTAACCAAAGTGTCTGAAAACAATAAATTTTTTTTTGTTATTGTTTTGTTATATTTTTGCTGAGGCAATTGGGGTTAAGTGATTTACCCAAGGTCATACAGCTAGGAAGTGTTAAGTATCTGAGACCAGATTTGAACTCTGGTCCTCCTGACTTTAGGGCTAGTGTTCTATTCATTATGTCACCTAACTTTTAAAATAATGCATAAAATGATAAAGATGTAAAGATTTATTGAATCTTCATAATAGCTGTTCTAGGAATGCAAAGAAAAGGATTTTGTGTCCTGAAAGCTTGAAAATTTTTGCCACCAAAGTTTTGCCTAAATAACTATGACTGCTTTGTAGTTCTGTAGAAACTCATAATTTCAATTTTGGGATCCAGTCTCTGTTAAACACTTGCTGCTTCATCTGTAGAGGAGTATTTTCACACCATTAACTAGTGGTAATTTCCTGCTTGATTTTGCTCAGGATAATTCTCCTGAAAAATGAAATTTTGCAACTGCACTTTGGAAAGAGCTACTGGGAAATGGATGATCCTTTAAGACTCTGACAAGTTTTTTCCCACACATTTCCAGTGTAAAAGCCTTAGTCCAAAGGATGTTAGAACTCATTAGCCTGAAGAAAGGGTATGATCAGTGTGGTAGGCCATGGGTATTTTTCCCTCTGGTCTACAGACTGATTTCACTTGGGTTTAATTTCCTTTAGGCTCTAGGCTTCTAGAGATGTATACATTTACATCATAAAGGTATTATATTTCTCAAGGCTATTTTAACTATGGTATCTAAGCTGTGGAAATGTCAAAAACTGTCCACTTCAATGGGTCTGAACATAAATTTTAAGTGATACCATAAAGGAGATAACCTGTCTTTTGAATGGGGTAAAGAACTGGGTATATAGAAGTTATTACCATTTAGAAGAGAGAAATAACCACATAACCTTGAATTACCCGAATCAACCAGAAACATAATTATTGGAAGCCTTGCTCCCTCTCCAAAACTCTTGAAGTATAAATATAAAGTAAACTGGTTCCTCACAATGGATGGAAAACATTAGCAACAGTAATAATAATAGGAATGATGATAACAACAATACTGTAAGAGCCTAAGTGACTATTCATAGTCACTGACACCTTTTTTATATCAGCTTACTCGGGAAGGAAGGAAATAAACATTTATTGAGCATCTGCTATGGTCAGACACTGTACTAAAAGCTCTTTACAAATATTATCTCATTTGAGACTCTCAGAAACTCCATCTAGGATATGTGTTATTATTATCCTTATTTTTCAGCTGAGGAAATTGAGGCAAATAGAGATTATATGATTACACAGGGATACAACAGAGTAAGTGTCAGACTGAACTCTGATCCTGCTGACTCCAGTCCAGAGCTCCTAAACTCTGGACAAGAAACAAGTTTTTCTTGGGTCAATATTGCCACCAGGAGGCCAACATGACTACTAGTAGATGAAGAGCTAAAAGGTAATTTAGAAGTTATTTTGAAGTCCATCCTTTCATTTCAGAGGTGAGGGGAATTGAGGCCTGAGAATGTTAAGCAGATTGCCTAAGGTCAATTTGATAGATCAGAATTCCTAAAGCCAAATTCCTTTATATTGCAAGTGTGAGTTGTTTAACCCAATCTCCTCTCAGCTACAGGAAAGAGGGAAGGAAGGAAAGGAGAAGAGAAAGAAAGAATGGAAGAGGGACAAAAGGAAGGAAGGAGGGAATAAAAGAAGAATGGAGGGAGCAAAAAAAAAAAGAAAAAAGGGAGATAAGGAAGGAAGGAGGGAGGGGGAAAAGGAAGGAAAAAGGAAGACAAGCAAAAAAGAAAAGAAAAAAAAGAAGGGAAGGAAAGGAGGGTGAGAAGAAGGAAGGGAGGAAGGAGGAAGGGAGGGAAAGAATGGAAAAATATAGGAAGAGAGAAAGGAAGGAAAGGAGGGAAGAAAAAAGAAGGAAGAAAGGGAGGAAAGGAAGAAGGAGAGAGGAAGGAAGGAAGGAAGGAAAGGAAAAAGGCAGAGGGAAGAAGGAATTTGAATTTATTAGTCTACTATATGCCAAGAATTTTGCAAAGGAGAAAGGAAACAAGTAAATACTTAAGTATCTTCTGGCACTGTGCTAAGCACTTGGTAGATGATCTCATTTAACAAGGTACAGGGTTATATCCCCTAACTTGTACTGATACTTGTAGGTTAGTTCCCCCAGATAATAGCTATAACATTGGTTTCTAAAAATAACTCTGAGGTTTTCTAATACTATAATTCACTAAGCCTCAGTAATATGCTTTCAGTTAACAATCAGATGGTAGATACTCTTAGGAAAGGACTGACCTTTTTGAGGAATTTTTTTCAGTCTGGGTCTCTCGTCTCAACATTCTATAGAGATAGTACCCTTCTCAATCACATCTCAGTCCTTCCTTGCTCTTAAGAGGTTAGTTTACTTCTCTATCTTGCCATAGAAGCAGATGGCTCCAGAGGAGAGAAAGAGACTGATGACTTTGCACAGCCTTGCCTCATTTAGATTCAATTCACTTGCAAGTCAAGACATCACCTTCCTGCAGTCAGTGGTCCTCTGAGAACAAAAGACAAACAATAGCAAACAACTTCCTCCTTTGAAATCCAAAGAATCTCTATTATACTAATTCCTGAGAGTTTGATCTTGTCTCTCCCACAATGACTTTGATTGATTCCAGGTGGCATTACAAGCCCTGTTTCCATATGTTTTAGATTGATTCAATCAAATATTCTTACCTAACAAAAGTAATTACTTTGAAATGGAAGGGATAATTAATGGACATTCTTACTTTTACATAAGAATTTATTTTCTGCCCTAATAGGATCTAAGTTCCTTAAGAACAAGGGATGTTTTGTTTTGTTTTTCTTTTTGTACCTCCAGTCCCTTAGCATAGTACTTGATACAGAGCAGCGTCTTAATAAATATTTGTTGATTAATCAGCTAATTGATTGATCTATGTCCCCATCCAAGTCATTAATAAAAATATTAAATAGCACTGAATCAATGACAGATCTTTGGGATACTCCCCAAAGACCTTTCTCTCAGTTGTTCAAGTATGTCCAATTCTTCATGACCTCACTTAGGGTTTTCTTGAAAATGACACTGAAGTGGGGCAGTTAGATGGCACAGGGGGATAGAGTACCATTCTTGAAGTCAGGATGGACCTGAGTTCAAATCCGACCTCAGACACTTAATACTTCCTAGCTGTATAACCCTGGGGAAAGTCAACCCCAATTGCCTCAGCAAAAAAATAAATTTAAAAAAAATACTGAAGTTTTGGGTTTTTTTTTTTTTTATTTCCTTCCCCAGTTCATTTTGCAGGTGAGGAAATTGAGGCAAACAAGGCTAAGTGACTTTCTCAGGGTGACACAGGTAGAAATTATGAGATCATATTTGACCACAGCAAGAGAAGACCTTCTGATTCAAGGTTGTTTTGTACTTCCTACTGTGCTAATCTAGATACTCTCATTCCATCTGGAATGATTAATGAATGATTATTCTCTAGATTTCACATCAATACACTATTTTTGCTTTCACCTTTTAGCTAATCTATTTTCTTATCCACAAAAAGAATAGTAATCATAATTAGTGCCTTAGTAATGAGCACAGTGCCTTATAGTCAGATATTACTGTTTGTTGACCAACTAATAAATAAATCATTTGTATAGATTTTTGAAATGCCTTTTCACAAAAAAATCTGTGACTTCAGTCATATGACTATTATTTTCTCCAATTTTTGTCTGAGTAGGCTAAAGTTCTAAAAGGTTACTGGACTTGCTCATGGTTGCTCAGCTAATAAATGCTGAAGGTGAGCCATGAGCCATGAGCCATGAATAGTCATATATTTTGCTGTAAACTTGGTGAACTAGGTCTCCAGGATTACCTTGATCTACCAGATTAGTGAACATTTCAGAAAAGGAAAGGAGTTTATCCTAGCATGGCCTATTTTTCTCACAATCATACCAGATCTTTTTTGTTGTTCACACATTCCAGTCATGTCCAACTCTTTGTGACCTCATTTGGAGTTTTCTTGGCAATGATACTGGAGGTTTATTTTTAAATTTTATTTATTTAATTTTTTTTTCCTGAGGCAATTGGAGTTAAGTGACTTGCCCAGGGTCACACAGCTAGGAAGTGTTAAGTGTCTGAGGTCATATTTGAACTCAGCTCCTCCTGGCTTCAGGGCTAGTACTCTCTATTCACTGAGCTTCCTAGCTGCCCCTGGAGGTTGATTTTTTAGGTTTGTTTTTTTTTTTTCCATTCCTTTCTCCAGATCATTTTATAGATGAGGAAAATGAGACAAACAAGTTTAAGTGACTTGCCCAGTATAATACAACTAGTAAGTGTCTGTGGCCAGATTTGAACTCTGAAAGAGTTTTCCTGACTTCAAGACCAGTACTCACCTACTTACTTTGTCACCTAACTGCCCACCAGCTCTTAGTGATTTGTAATCATTTGCCTTTTTAGATATTTTCAAACCATTGTTTTAAGAACACCTTCATAGAATCACAGATTTAGAATGTAAAATAATCTGAGTGACCATCAAATCCAAATCCCCTAATTTACTATCTAGAATTTTGCCAGGAACTGTAATCATCAAGCTCTCTAGTTTAGAGTTTATAAATTCCAGTCTCCTCTTTTGGAAATAAGTATAGCATTTGTTTTTCTATTGTCCTGGAAAAGCTCTCTTTAACTCCATGAGCTTTCTAACAGAGACTCTGAAATTTTATCTCCCAGTAACTTTGACTCATTGAGAGCAGGTATGTATCTCTTACTACCTCCCTGCTTATATTTCCATTTGCTAACCACTGATATTCTTTTTTTTTCTAGACCAAACTATCCTTATCTTTTTCAGAAATGACAGAAAAAAAAAGGTTTGGAATCTCTATTACTAGTCTTCCTATATTATAACTGCTATTCTATCTAGCTACCAATCTAGATATCAGAGGTGTGTTTTTTTCTCTTCCTTTTTCAATTTAAAATTCTCTTAATTAGATTTGTATGATTCCAGAAAAATATTACATTAAATATCACATTAAATATTCTCTATCCTCAACAAGAGATCAACATATTTATATTGTAAGCCAGCAGAGATCAAAATCCTCTTCCTGGACATCTCTTTAAGATTGTATTCACTTTCTAAATATGTTTTTTTTTCTCTGTAAACCCCATTTTCAATAACCAGTAGTAATAAACATGTCACCTTTACTTCTAATGTCTTCAGCATTCTAGTAAGGATTTTATAATTTCTAACAATATTTTCTTGGTATTTTTTTTTTTTAGTCAAAAAACAAGTATTCCCATAGAAACCATCAAAAGTGGGTAGTGGTTATCAGACAAATATTATGAGATACATTATTATGTACTGGTTATGTGTTCTAGAAAGATAGTTCTTCATTTTGTTAATTATAAGAAAATAATTTCCTCCAAACTCCTCAGCATGAAATCACCAACCATCACCACTTATTTCTTCTTTCTCTGATCCTTATTTAATGTTATCTCCCCCTGACCACCCCTGAAAAGCATTGCTATTATTTCTTGGAAAGCAACAAGTTTCTTTTCAGAAAGAGAAAGTATTATTTATACTATATGAAATAAAATGAATAGAGCAATGATTGAAGGATGTGATTGCAAATCTCATCTCTCACATTTATTAACTGCATGACCATGAGCAAGCAAATTTACTTCCCTGGACATCATTTGTCCATTAGAAATTGAACAAAAGATAGGCACTAGAACTGTGGACAACTTGTGATGCATGTGAATCTATTTTATCACTAAATAGTTAATTGTTGTCCTTCATTCTTAAAGAAGACCAAAATGACATCATTATATTAGAATCAAATTAATGTGTCCTGGAAATTGCTAATTGTATCCAGAGAGAGAACTATAGAGACCAAGCTTAGATCAAAGCAAAGTGTTTTCACTCTTCTGTTTGTTTTTCTTTCTTGTGTCCCCCCCCCCCTTTTTGGTCTAATTTTTCTTGCACAGCATGGCAGATATGAAAATATGTTCTAAAAGATTGTACACAAAAGAAATGTACAAAAGATTGTACATTTAATCTATATCAGATTGCTTGCTGTCTTGGGGAGGGGAAAGTAAGGGAGGGAGGGAGAAAGATTTAGTACACAAAATTTTATTTAAAAAAATGTTGAAAACTATTTTTACATGTATTTGGAAAAATAAAATACTATTTTAAAAAATGTGCACATCCCTGGAAAGTATACTGCCAAGGTAAATGAACATCTACAGCATTCAAAACTCCATTTACTGTAATCAAAGTTTCCACATATGGATAGTATGATGCTAATTGATGGAGTACCTGTGTATGCTGAATATAACATCTTTATCTATTTATCTAGATATTTTATTTTCCTGTATCACTCAGACTAGTAATACAAAGGCAACTCACAATCCACTCCTACTACTGATCACCTGATGTTTCTGATCTTGACTTCTCACTTTAGATAATCTGGTGATCCTTTGCTCCCAAAGTCTCTCCATACTGGTGCTAGATTTAGTGAAGACAGTGGAATCTTTGACAAAACATCTTCATAGATAAGCTTTGAGATAAAGCCTAGCATGCTGAGCAAAGGACCAAAGAGACTAACTACTACCCCAAACCTTAACTTCATGAAAGAATTAATCACCAGAGTTAAAACACTGGTGTCTTCCAAAGATTAGAATCTATTGTGCTATTCTGGGTAGATTCTATCCATCACCGGTCACTGATAATAGCCATTCATCTATTATTTTGTCTGGTATAGATATGTACTTAATTAGGTCAGCTACATGATTTTCTAGTTTCCAGGTTACTGCAATGCTTGCTGCAGCTGTTCCCAATGCTGTTGAAAAAGGCATAGGCTTGGATTTCTGGCTAATAACAAAGCAAAAGAAAAATTCCGTCACTCAAATTGTCCTCCAGGTCAGACTGATACAGTTGATAAATCAATTAAACTCATGGTTCTCTAATCCATTCTGTCGATATGTATGTATTTATTAAATATATATTGTACATGCAGTTGTATTGGAATGTAAGCATGTATCAGATAGGGTCCCAGATCTCAAGGACTTTATAATTTAATTAAAAAGATGATCTACTTAAATAACAAACAGATAAACACAATCTCAAGAAAATAGATAAGCTCTCCCAAATCATGACATGATCGATTGACAAATAAGTACAATTGCTATCAAAGTTCAGAGGAGGAGAGATAAATAGAAAGGATATATGGAGATCATCATAGGGTCATATATCCTGAAAAGACTATATATAAATTTTAACTGATAATTTTTGGTTTCTTATATTACCTATATTATTCAGCATATCTTTCCCCCAATTCCTTCATAAAAAAATCCTTTATAGTAAAAAAATATTTTAAAAGAGAGAAAAAAAAACAAAAAACGACAAAAAAAGACAAATCCCAACTGTTTAGCAAACAACTAGGAAGCACAATGAATAAAGCACTGGACCTGTGTCAGAAAATCTGAGTTCAAATCCAGCCTCAAATTCTAGCTCTGAGACCTTAGGCAAGTCACAAAACCATGTTTGTCTCAGTTTCTTCATCTGTAAAATGAGCTGGAGAAGGAAATGCCAAATTACTCAAGTATCTTTGCCAAGAAAACCCTAAATGGAATCACAAAGAATTGGACATAACTGAAACGACTGAACAACTAACTATGATGCATAGTGTATAGGTAAAACTAATTTACCATCACATGTCCTTATTAGAACTGATGGCATACTCCTACTACTACTAATAATAATTCATCAATGAATATAATAAAAAATTTTATTTCAATAATGCAAACATCAAGCTTATCTAGGAACAAATCACCAACCTAATTCCTAAAGGTTCAGATAAATATATATGTCATACCAGGACTCATGACAAGGTTCTACATGCATGTAGACTTTGAGCTTGGTTATTCAACCAATTTTAAATCTACCTAATATGTTCTTGTCTAGCCTGTACATCTTTGTCTTATTCACAAAGTAGTGTGAGAGATTTGTCAGTGTTTTGTTGAAATCATGATATTCTATGTTTACAATATATAACTTTTTTTTAAAAAAGGAAATGAGAATTATCTAAAATGTCTCATTCTTGGTAAAACCATGCTGGCTTTTAGTGATCATTAGATCTCTTTTTAAATGACTTTGAGTAATCCCTTTAACTATATTCCAATATGCCAGTGAATCTGTGATGTTAGCAACATGAATATTCCTTCCCATGATACAGCTCCCATCTCATATACTCCTCCTCCTATATAACTCTCATCCATGTCCTTCCGCCAATAATCTGGAACCTTGTTTTCTTGATATCACAAAGCCAGTATTTAAAAATACATCCCCAAAATTTGATAAGCAAGTTAGCACATTGGCCTATACAGTTTGAAATCTCAATTTTATTCTGTTTTCCATTTCAGTCATTTTCAGTACTTCCAAGTATCCCAAGAGAGTCTTCTGAAATAATAGTGAATCCCACAATTCTTCCTCCCTTTTAATTTTTATTTTTACCATGAAATTTTGATCATCCTAGACTACTTAGCTCAATCAATATTGATTGCAATCAATAATTCAGGAAGCTTAGTGAAATACAAGAGTAAGAAGAGTGAGCAAATGCATTAGATTTGAAATGAGATGTAAGTTTGAATTACCTATCTACCTACTGCTTGCTACATTGTGCATCTACATGCAAATCATTTCACCTTGTTTTTCTCATCTGTAAAATAGGAGAGTGAAATTAGATCATCTTGAAATTTCATTTATGTTCTTGGTCTACACAAACCAGACAAAACCAATATAACTTAATTGTTTTTTTGTTTTTTGTTTTTTGCCTAGTGGAAAACCAAGTATAACCATGACATTTGGCCTCTCCTTTTGACACTGAATTAGTTTTAACCCAGTTCAGGTCATTTGAAACTATACCAGGGCAGTGCCAGGGATCATTTTTTTTGGCCAAGATTAGTGCTGAGAAGTCCCAGTATGCTTTCAGTCATCTTCAGTTTGAAGGCACTGGAAGGAGCTAGCTCAATCATTTGCCAATTAGTATCCCAATTGAGCTGCTACTATGTGTCCTATTTGGTAGCACTGTTAGCTACTTTAGCATACAGAAAAATAGACATCATGGTTCCTATCTTCATAGACAATAAACTAATTGGGTAATGAAAATGTTGTACAATGAGAGAATGAGTAAATGTTAAGCAATGTGATACTGACTCTAAATAAAAAAACAAGTTCAGTGATGAGAGAGATCACATCTTTTCTTTCATTTTAAGGATATCAGCTAAATATCAGTTTTTTAAAAATAATTTTTATTTATTATCTTTTTGTTTTTCCTCATCTACATTTTGAGGGAACTCTAAGAATACTTTTATGAATTGATGCAGAACAAAAGGAATAGGAACAGAAGAACAATTTATACAAAAATTACAATATTGGAAATAAAAATAAGTATAAAAGAACTTATCCTACTAATAGAAGACAGATGATTAAACTTTCTACCTATCTCCTCATAGAGTTGTAATGGACTCAAGGTAAAAAGACAATCATACATTTTTGTACATGAATATTGCATAGATTTATTTTGCTTGTCTCTATTATTTTTGTTTTTGTGGTTGTTGTTGTTACAAGAATTTCCTTCTGCTCTTTTTAAATGAGGAGCACATTGAAGGGCAAGAAGAGAACTAGTAATAGTGATGTCAATAACAAAAAGGAATAAAAAGATATTGATACATTTTTTAAATGCACAAGAGAGGACATAAGCAAGCTCAGAAAGAAAGAAACAAATTGGGAGAGCTTTGCAAGTCATTTGAATTTATTCTATATTTAAAAAAAATAGAAATTCACCATTTCATATACAATATTCTATTTGATATTTGATCTTTTATACCTTTAGATAATAAATGGTCTATAATCAAATTAAATGTTCTAAGATGTCTGAGAGCAGAAATATTGATCTAAACCAAGACTAAAGATTAATGTGCTTTTTAGTATCCAGTTCAATTGTTTAGACCCTTTCCCAAAGTGGGAGGTTTGGAATACCCAACAGAATACCTGTTGATTGAAGTAAATTTTATGCCATGTAGATTATCAAATATTGCTTTACTATTTTTCATTAACAGTTGTTAACAAAAATGCACACATTTAGTCTAATTTCATCAGTGTCTTTAAATTTTATCAGTGTACTCTCTTTGACCATTGTAAGGTCCTTTTAAGTTCTCAATACCTCTAGAGATACTTATTCTAACCCTCCTTTTGCAGATGAAGAAATAAAATTTAATTAATTCCCTTGAGCTGACGCAGTGAATCTGTGATAGCTCTAAGAAACACATCTGTTGGGATTTGGGTCAGAAAAAGAATCTGATATCCATCAGTTGCCCTAATTCTTGTTATTTTCTTTTTAGGACATATTAAATCTTTTTCCACCTCAGAAGGCTTTGTCACATGATATATAAAATTTCATTCCTCACGTTCTTTTATTGCCTTCTAAACTTGTCTGTATAAGTACTTCCTTCTATATTTTGAATCCCCTTCACCCTTACTTGTACTTATAGACATTAATATGATTCTGCTGCTATTCTTTTGGTGACTTGGCCTCTTATGCTCATAAACATACATATGTATATGTGTATATATGTATGACTGCATCAGATTTGTCACCGATAGCAAGATCCTAAGCCACATAAGAGAAAATTGTCTAATTTCATTCTTTCCTTCATCCATGACCTCAAAAGGCAATGCAAATCTAAGTTTAATTTAATTTATCATAGAATAGGAATAAAGATAGGGATAGGAATGGGGAGTGGACTTATGATTTTATTCAAAGAAAAAAGTTCCAGGTGAAGAAATACCTACTATTAATATAAATCAGTACCTTCTATGCAACTTAGAGAGTTGATATCAGAAGTGTCAAAATCTGCCTTTGGGTAGCATGTGTTCCACAAAACTCCCTACTATGATCTGGACCATGACAAAATATCATTGGAAATTTGTTTTTTTGTTTTTTGCTTTTTGCTGAGGCAATTGGGGTCAAGTGACTTGCCCAGGGTCACACAGCTAGGGAATGTTAAGTGTCTGAGACCAGATTTGAACTAAGGTCTTCCTGACTTCAGGGCTGGTGCTCTATCCACTGTGCCATGGAAATTAGTTTTTTTTTTTTTAAACAAAATAAAATTTAAAAATACAATATGACTTGGATAATATTTATTTGTAGTTTTCTAAGTCAATATGTGACCATGACAGCAGGTTTCCATTTCTATTTCAGTTTGATATTGAGAAGGCAAGTAAGTTGTCCAGGGTTATATAGCCAATATGTGCCAAATATATTACAAATGTATGGCAGGTTCAAAAAATAGTGATTCCATAGCTAAGAGAGATATGGAGCTAATTTATCTTTAGAAAATTTCAATCAATTTTATCTTATCTTTCTAACTTTATTACACATTATTCCCCTTAACTGGGGATCCAGTTAAATTGTCCCTTTTGCTGTACTAATACATTCTGTTACATTACATCTTATCTCCATGTCTTTCCTTAGACTAACAGATTTAACAATTTAGACACTTTTTAAGTTTTTCTTTTTCTTTCATTTTATAGACAAAATGTTCTTTGACCACTTCTCTCTAGGTCTCAGTTTCCTCATCTGTAAAATGGTTATTAATCCTCAATGAATGTGACATTGAGGTTAGCCTCTAGGTGAGCCTTGGATTACTTAGAATTTGCATTTGCAGTTAAATTTACATGAGTGAGGTTCTCAAAGCTGCATCATTCTTCAAGACAAATAATACTATTGACATAAACTCAAATGACATTTTTGACATTAAGAAAAATGATAGAAAGTAACTATATTGTGGGATCTCTAATGCCTCTTCCAATTCTAAACACTGTGATCCTATACTGAGACCCAGAAAAGTGAAATGTTTTGGCAAAGCCATAAAGCAAGGTTGTGGCACTTCTAGAACTAGAAGATGTATCTCCTACATCCTCTTCTTGATCCCTTCCCACTGTTTACAGAAGACCAGAGGCCCAAAAAAGGACCATAAATGAAATATGGTCAGATCACATTTTACAAAAGTGTCTATTATCTGAGAAGAACTTGCAAAGGAGCAGAGAGGGAGAGTTTTCAGCTGCTCAAAAGAGGAATGGAATAGGGTGAAATATTAATACTTTCAAGCAGGAAGTAGGGATTAAGGAAGAAGACACCAGCAGATATAATAAACCAGGGAGCAGGATGTTTAGAAAGCCACAAGCAATTTCTCAAGTGTGCAGTTACTGCACAAGGTTAGCCTGGGGCTGGTTAAAACTGTTTTTAAGGTTTCTGGCAGCTATAGGTATATCCAAATTTGTCTACAATTAACTTGCAAATGATCATTGGTATACCAAGCAACCCTCAACTTCAAAAGTCCTTCTGATAAGCTGGGTATTGTGCTACTCATCTTTCTCCCTTGGAAAAAAAAAAAAAAGGAAATTCCAACATATCTAATAGGTTAGTATAGTCATTACAGAACTCGCGTTTACACCACTCTACTGACCATACTCTCCTAAATTCTTTAAAATAAAAATTCTAACATTAGGGGTTTAGAGAGCATATCTTCAACACTATATAAATGCTGGGTAATGCAAGGGCCTAAATAAAGTGAAGACCTTGAACTTGCCTTCCAACTCCCCAGTGAAGGGTCAAGCCAAAATTGTAGAGTAGAACAAATCAGCTTTTAACCAACTTTCTCACCTTCCTCAATCAGCAATAAAGTTTTAGTAGTCTAATAATAGGATCAGTCTGTTTCAGGATTTCTAATTACTTCTCTTCCTTCATAGGTTACACTACAGTTATTCCTTCTACATCATTAGTTTCTCCATCTTGGTTTTGATATCCCTGGTAGACATAAGAAATTAAATGGAAAATTTTCAGTTTGTGAAAACTGCAGACAACATTCAAAGACCAACAGAAGACCCAGAAAAAGTTTAGAAACTCAGAAATATATAAAATATACATATGTACAATATCATGTAATATCAACATATTTCATTTATTTTTTTAAATTTTTTTTATTTTTTTATTAAAGCTTTTTATTTGTATAACATATGTATGGGTAGTTCCCCAAAATTGATCTTTACAAAGCTTTCCATTACAAATTT
>JAJPUD010000054.1:1000464-1057324 GCA_023553655.1 Myrmecobius fasciatus | reverse complement strand
ATGATCTCCTGGTTCTGCTTGTTTCACTCAGCATCAGTTCATGCAAGTCTCTCCAGGCCTCTCTGAAATCGTCTTGCTCATATTTCATGTAATAACATACTAATTCAGACTTCTTTTCTGATATGAAGGCGGGCTAAAAAAATTTTTCATGGATTTTTAAGATCTTAGGGAATATAGGGAGTGAAAGGCATTTATTTAGTCACTAGCCCCTCTATAGGGAAGGATAACCATAGTTCTTTTCTTGAAAGGCAAGGAAACTATTCCCAAGACTTAATTGGAGGTACAGTTGTGTGATTAAAGTGATAGTAGAATCAAGATTTCTTGGTGACCTGGGTCTTGTTGATTTGGCTTTCTGTCAATAGGGGCATTAAAAAAAATGAGTTAGAATGAAATCTAGGTTCTTCAGATTTGGCAAATGTGTAAAGTCTATGAGTCGCCACTCCTTGCTCTGTAGATCTGACAGTGTTTCTATCCTAAGAGGTGGAAACTCTGTCTATAAAATGGTAAATGTAGCATCTATTGAGTAGCCTTCCTATGTTATGGATAAAGACCTGTCTTTCCATGAGACAAGCCTGAATCAGACTTACCTAGTTCATGACAGAGTGGAGGTAAAAGTGAAGTATTTGTTTATTTATTTATTTATTTATTTATTTATTTTTGCTATTGTAAGTCATGGGAGTAGGGTATATTCAGGGAAAACTGGTACCTCTGGGATGAGAGCTGCCAGGCCCTTTACAAGGATGCTTTCCACCTTTTGTGTCCATCTGATCCTAACTCTCACCTGTGGCTCTAAGAAGCTGTTACATGCACAGCAACCACCTCTCAGTAAACCATTTCAGCAGAAGGGCTAAACCAAGTTGAAGGTAACCAAGGAGTGTCCAAACCCCGGATGTCTACCCCAAGCATGTAAAGACTTCCCTTGGTGGAATGGAAGGATGAGAACAATTTGTTCCAACAGCCAGGAAGGTAGGTGAAGCAGGTGTTGTGGAACTCTTAGAGCCTGATTAGACAATAGACATCAATGTTATCCACTAACCTTGAACCATCACCAGTCATCTGTCCTGCCACCTGACTGTGATGACTCTGGAAGACAGAATAAGACCAAGTATTTTGTGCAACTCTGATTCACTTAAATCCAATTTATACAAGAATCAAAAGACATCACTATAACATTTTACTGTTTCCACCTTCAAAGTCCTGTAGAGGTGGACAAATGATGAAGAAGCAGGTGTGGATGCACTGGGAGCTGTAGTCCCAGGTGGCCCAGGCCACAGAGTCATCTTCTCACTGGAAACAGGAGTGGGATTCAGCAGCTCCTGGGGTGTCTGAGCAGCTTTTTAAGGATTTCACTTCTTACCTTCAGGTGTGAGGAAGGGGCTAGAAAGGTGCCCTAAAAATTGTCTGTTTACCCAACCCTGACCTGATTACCATGATAGGCAGGGATCCCACTCTGTGGTTGAGACAATAAAAAAATGTACAGAAGTTGATTCTATTGACCATAAGTATAGAGAATGTGCACGCACTTATAAACAATACAAAATCTAGCAGATCTGAAAGAAAAATAGCTCTTGTGAGAGAACTCAACAGGTATCCGATCCAAGTAACAGTTCTAAGTGAAAAAAGGCTGGCAAATGAAACCTACTTCAGCTTACCGAGGTAGGAGCTGGATACACGTTTTTTGTTTTTTTTTTTCTGGAGTAACTGCAGTGAAAGAAAGCACTGTGAAGCTGATATAGGTTTTGCAATCAAAACTAATCTAATAGATAAACCCGAATGAATGAATGACAGGCTCGTGACAATGTGCTTGCCACTTGCAGGAAAACACCATGCCTCCATCATCATCCTACCATGACAAAACCCTGAGAGGTCAAAGAAAAATTGTGAGTCATGGAACTATAGGGGAGAAATGGAACCATTGTCAGACAAAAATTATTTAATTGAGGGCTTCATTTTATCTTTTAGAGAAAAATACTAAATACTTATTTAAGCTAAGAAAAGGGAAAGAACAAAACTATTCAATAAATGCATATTTCATTTCAATATCTAGTACTTGTGAGAACCATCTGTGTTTTTAGAAAATTGCCTGAAGCTCACAGAGGGTAAATTTATTCATGGAAATGCAACTAGTAAATGTCAGAGGTGATATTTAAAGACAATCTTTCTGACTTTTTTATTCACCAGATTAGACTGAATAAAACATTTAAGCTCTTATTTTGTGCCAGGCACTAAAGTGTTGAGAATACAAATACAAGTAAAAAAAAGTCATTCCAACCTTCAAGGAGCTTACATTCTGAGGAAAAAGAAGTCCAGGGTAAGGAATTGAGGTGGATTAGAAATGGACAAGATTGATGTAAGTAATTCCTTAAATGGAGGCTCCAGGAAGAACTCACCAATCACACATGCAGCAAGCTAACTCTTTAGTGTCATGTTATGACCAGTTAAAGGTGTGAGATTTAGAAAGGGATTGAGCCAGAAACAAACCAAAGAAGAGAGAAAGAAAGAGAGGAGAAACAGAGATGAGACAGAGACAGAAAGAAATGAGAGGAAAATAGAAATGCCCAACTTTAAGCACACAGAGAGATAGTCAAAGCAAAGATCTGCACAGAAAGAGACACTGAGTATTATTATCTGGTTTTATACCTCTTCTCTACCCTGTCCAATTCATTACATACACAAGTGCCAAAATCATCACCCTAAGGCTAAGTTTCCTAAACTGTGGATCATGACTTCATATGGAGTCATGTAACTGAATGCGGGGTCATAAAAGGTATCAAATATTCCACAATTTAATTCTTTATATAAAAATAAACAAGCACACCCATCTCATTAGTAGGCAAATTTGCTTTCATCTTTAATAAATTAATAATTAAAATTATACACATACCAAAGAATTGCTTTAAAATAATTTTCTTTATGATATATTATCAGTAAATGATTGATTTGTATACCTATTTTATGTACCTATATACCTGAATCCCAGAAAAATTTCTTCATCAAAAAGTGGTCATGGGAGAAAAAAGTTGACATAGTCCTGTCTTTATCTTAGTACAGGATGTTATTCTACCATTCAGAAACTTTCAATGATTCTTTTTTTCCCTCTAGAATTGAATATCAGCTCCTCCATCTAGAATTTAATGTTCTCTATATGATGGCTCAAACCTACATTTCCAATTTTAGTTTATATTACCCATTCTAATTATATTTACCCAATTTATGTTCCAGTGAAATTGTGCTATTTAATTCATTAATTTAAAACTTTTATCTTCAACTTCCATGAATTCCTTCAATGAGTCCCTCTACACCTGGAACAAATTCCCTACTATCTCAACTTTTTCTTTATCATTTTTTTTTCTTTGAAAATGCAAGTCCTTAAAATAAATAAATAAATTTAAACTTGGGAAATAATAAAAAGGAAAAAAAAAGAAAATACAAGTACAATGTTGTCTCTTAATTTCTAGTATTCTTTTCCACTCAATTTATCTGGTATTTTCACCATGTGTATATATATATATTTTTTTTCATTTTTTCATCTTTATACCACCACACTTAATACTGTATCTTATATATACTAAATGTTTGATAAATGTCTCTTGAATTTAATTCATTAAACCTTTCCTGTATCAAGGAAATCCTCCCATTCACAATAGTTGCTATTCAAAATCCTCCCATTCACAATAGTTACTATTCAAAACCTTTTCATCAATCCTCAAATTTTCATGGCCTTCCCTCCCCCATCCTCTAAGACAAGAACTTCCTCTCATATTTTATTGAAAAAAAAATTGGCAGCCATTAGACAAGAGTTCCCTATGTTTTATTTCTCCTTTTTTCATATCACTTAGACATCTTCCTTCACTCTTGTTTCGCACAAAGAAGTATCCTTTCTCACCAAAATAAGTTCTTCTAAATGTACCCTTAGTCCTATCACATTCTTTCTTGCCTGGTAGCTATCTTCTGGTTGTTTTCCTGTCACTTCTTTTTCCATTCACTCTCCCACTCAACTGTCAAAATGATTTTCCTGTGGGTCTGGCTATGTCACTACCTCACACACATTCATGAACTCCAGGACTCCCTTATTCATTAAATATAAAATCATCTGGTATTTAAAGCCCTTAACAACCTTTTTTTTTCTCTTATTTTTCCAGTCTTCTTATACTTCATTTTCTTCTTCATGATTTCTGATCCAGTGACATTAAGTTTAATGTGACACATAATACACTATTTTGCAAACTGTTCCTGGTGCAGAAAATGCTCTTCCTACTCACCTCCACCTCAGTTTAAATCCCATTTTCTACAAAAGGCCTCTCTCAATGTCTCACTCTACCCTCCCCCCCCCCAATTGCTAGTGCCTTCCCTCTGATACCATCTTCCATTTTCACTGTATAGATCTATGTATTGTTACTTAAAGCTTTCTTTGTATAGTTATAGTATGTTGTTTCTACCATAAAATAAGAGCTCCATGAGGGTAGAAGCCATGTTTTTGCCTTTCTTTGTATTTCACAATACTTGTGCATGTAGTGCTTAATAAATGCTTGCTGACTGACTAATAGCAGAATTAATTTTCTATATTTGCGCCAGGAGAGCCTTGAATATTGTGAGAAATTATTATTGGACTACATCTCCCAGAACTCTGTGCACAAGCACACAGCATGTTGATATCATGTAGACCACACTATTATAGGGTAGGCAGACTTCAAACAGGCTCAGTTTAAAAAGTGGATGAGACCCTTAGGGGCAGAGACCAAGCAGTGAGATGTGATCACAATAAACTATGGAAGCAGGTACAGCCTAGAAATTAGGAGAGAGGGAGAAGCAATGGTGACTGTATCTGTATTGCCTGGTCAAAGCTTCAGGAGTCAGGATACTGTAGCAAGAACACAGATACAAAAGAGACAGAGGGAGGTTCAGAAAGCACATTTGGAAGTTTTTGTTCCCAAGGGGGGTTTTATTTGCTAGCTGCTGGGGTGAGATTGAGAGCAGAGAGAATAAGTTTACATAACTGGCACACACCTCTCTGGAAATGCCATGAGTTCAAATGGATTGTAACCTTCTTTCACTTGTTACACCGGGGAATTGAATGGTGATTTGATTCATTATCTTCCTCAGAGGCATGAGAAGTAAATGCCATCTGCTCTGTGAATGCCTGATACTTAATTTACTTTCTTGTTATTACCTTGATATTGTTTCATTAAATGTATTGAATTTCATGTGTCATCTGGTTTGATCTGGCAGAGATCCATGGACTGGGGTCTCATTGTTAGGGATCTGAATAGATGTACTACCCAAATGGGTACCGGGAAATAGGGTCTAATTATCAAGAAGACCATAAGTGAAACAGAGAAAAACTGAGATACAAAGAGAGAGATAGGTATATTCTGAGATAGACACATAGAGACATACATCAGGTTTTCATAGACTGAGATTCTTTCTTCCCTGACCTCTCAAGATATAGGATCATAAGGAACCTCTGAGGCTATTTACTTTAATGTCTTTTTAAGATAGTAGACATTAGCAGCTTAGGTAACACAGTAAATAGAGCAGTGGGCTTGGAATCAGTAAGACATCTTTCTGAATTCAAATATGGTCTCAGATACTGACTAGATATGTGATTTTTGGGCAATTCTCTTAACTCTGGTTGAGTTCTGAAAATCTGTAAAATGAACTGGAGAAGGAAATGGCAAACCCCTGCAGTATCACTGCCAAGAAAACCCCAAATGGGGTCAGATATCACTGAATAGCAACAAACAACAACCATAACTACTGCCACCATTACTTCCTTTTCCAGATCAGGAAACAGTCAGCTTGAAGGGTTTATGATTAGCCTAAAGTTACATATTGTTCTTTGTCACCAGAACCATTGTTATTGCTGCTGCTGTTTTTATTGCCGCTGCCTAAGACTTTAATTAGGTTTCTTTTTTAAAAATAGTTTTTTTATTTTTTCAAATATACACAAAGATAATTTTCAACATTTATCTTTGTAAAACCTTGTGTTCCAAATTTTTTCCCCTCTTGCCTCCCTACCCAAAACAGCAAGCAATCCAATATAGGTTAAATGTGCAATTCCTCCAAACATATCTCTGCATTTGTCAGGCTGTGCAAGAAAAATTAGATGAAAAGGGGGAAAAAAAGACATGAGAAAGAAAAAAACAAGCAAATAAACAATAGCAACAATAAAAGGTGAAAATACTATGCTTTGATTCATATTAGTCTCCATAGTTGTCTATCTGGATGTGATTGGCATTTTCTATCCCATTGCCTTAAATCACCAAATTATTGAGAAGATCACAGTTGATCATCACATAATCTTGTTGCTATGTACAATGTTCTCCTGATTCTTCTCCTTCACTCAGCATCAGTTCATGCAAGTCTTCCCAGGCTTTTCTGAAATCATCTTGTTGATCATTTCTTATAGAACAATAATATTTCATAAAATTCATATATCATATCTAATTCAGCCCTTCTCCAACTGATGGACATCCACTCAGTTTCTAGTTCCTTGACACCCTAAAAAAAGCTGCTACAAATATTTTTGCATGTGTGGGCCCTTTTTCATGATCTCTTTAAGCTACAAATCCATTAGAGACTCTGGATCAAAGAGTATGCACAATTTTATAGTCCTTTGGGCATCTTACTTAAATTTCTCAACATTGACTTTTTTTTTTTTCCTGAGGCAAATTGGGTTAAGTGACTTGCCCAGGGTCATACAGCTAGGCAGTGTTGTGTCTGAGGTCAAATTTGAACTCGGGTCCTCCTGATTTCAGGGCTGGTGCTCTATCCACTGGGCCACCTAGCTGCCCCCATTTTATTTAAATTTCTAATTATGATTAAGCCTGAATATAACCTATGTAGGATTTTATTTCAGTAGGATGTAATTTTTTTGAGATCAGGGATTGGTTTTTTGATTTTTTTGTTCGTCTTTGTTTTTTGCCTTCATATACTCAAAAATTGGTTCAATAATTTCCATATAATGGATATTTAATTTATACTTGTTGAATTGAATCACCTAAATAGGAAAATCTTAGGTACTTGTCCAGGATTAAGTCCTTAATTAGATCCCAAGACCCTGGGACTTAATGTCATTGAATCATATTTAAAGATGAAAAGACTTCCTCTCAGAGATATTTGCATTTTAAATAGTCTCAAGACCCCAAAAGAAGGCATTCTAATGGTGAAATTTTGCCATTGATCCAAAGGATCCTGTTCATTTAATGTGAGGAGTGCTTCTCTCTATCTTCTTGGTATAATTGTAAATAAAAGTTTTCCAATAACTTCATCACTTCTCAGGCATACAGAAGTGAGTTCTAGTGATCTTAAATCCCATGTGATTTGGGATATAAGGGTAGATGGCTTTTATTTTATAATTTATGTTTAGGTCTGGAACTTTCTATTTAGCAAGCTTATATGCTCTAATTCTCTTGGTTGGAGTTCCCAGCATTTATTAAGTGCTCACTATGTTTCAAGCACTGTCTTTTTTTTTTTTTATAAAGCTTTTTATTTACAAAACATATGAGTGATTTTTCAACATTGACCTTTGCAAAAACTTTTTTTTCCCAAGCTTTTCCCCTCCTTCCCCCCGCCCCCCACCCCTAGATGACAGGTAATCTAATACATGCTAAATAGGATAAATTATATGACAAATACAATACATGTATACATATCTATACAGTTATCTTACTGCCCAAGAAACATCAGATCTAGAAAGAGAAGAAGAAAAAACAACCTAAGAAGGAAAACAAAATGCATGGAAATATTCACAGAAAGCATTAAAATGCTGTGTTGTGGTTCACACTCAGTTCCCACAGGCCTCTCTCTGGATGTATATGACTATCTTCATTGCTGAACAACTGGTTTGAATCACATCATTGTTGAAGAGAACCATGTCCATCAGAATTGATCATCGTATAGTCTTGTTGCCGTGTATAATGATCTCCTGGTTCTGCTCATTTCACTCAGCATCAGTTCATGCAAGTCTCTCCAGGCCTCTCTGAAATCTTCCTGTTGGTCGTTTCTTACAGAACAATAATATTCCATAACATTCATATACCATAATTTATTCAGCCATTCTCCAATTGACGGGCATCCTTTCAATTTCCAGTTTCTTGCCACTACAAAAAGGGCTGCCACAAACATTTTTGCACATGTGGGTCCCTTTCCCTCCTCTAAGATCTCTTTGGGGTATAGGCCCAGTAGAAACACTGCTGGGTCAAAGGGTATGCACAATTTGATAACTTTTTGAGCATAGCTCCAAATTGCTCTCCAGAATGGTTGGATCCGTTGACAGTTCCACCAACAATGTATCAGTGTCCCAGTTTTCCTACATCCCCTCCAACAGTTATCATTATCATTTCCTGTCATTTTAGCCAATCTGACAGGTGTGTAGTGGTATCTCAGAGTTGTTCAAGCACTGTCTTACACTCCAGGGATATAACTACTACTACTAATAATAGAAGAAAGTTTCTGCCTTCAAGGAGTTTACATCTAAAGGGGGAAGCACCAAAATGGAAGGAAAGAGGCTGGGGAGGGGAAGAGAACCTTGTTGTTTGGAATTGAAACTAGGTAGAGCAACAGAATCAAAGTGGAGTGAGATAAGAGTCCCATTTATGCTATCTATAAAGATAGGCATTGGTAAAGTTTGGGTATTCTAACCACTATCCCTCCAATCAAAGAGGAGAGGAGGCTGGGGGAAGTTATATGAGCAGGATGGTGAGATTAGAACTGAAGAATGTTATCTGCAATGAATTCAGTTCTCATTTACAAAATAAAGTTCTTTGTAGCTATCACTACTATTACACCTAGAGAAAATAGACTAAAGCTTAGAATGATAAAGCAATAAATATAATATTGGGGAATGATCACTGTATTTGGAATCAGAATGCATTTATTTTGCTTCTGCTAAGTGCCAGGCACTATGCTATATACTCTGGGAACCCAAGGAAAGATAATCAGAAGAATATTCATATATAAGCAAGATATATCCAAAATAAATTAGACATAATCAATCAGAGGGAAAATACCAACATTAAGGGGATTAGGAAAGGTTTCTGGTGGAATTTGAATTTTTAGATAGGACTTAAAGAAAGCCAGGTTCACTTAGACTCAAATAATAGTTTTGTTTCTTACTAGTTGTGTGACAATGGACAAGCCTTTTAAACTCACTTGATCTCAGTTTCTCCATCCATAAATTTAAGGGAAATAGTCCTATTTTAATAATTTAAATCATAAGGTTGTGTAAATGCACATACAGTGTGGGTTATTATTATTTGATTAGGCTTATGAACATTGACAGCTGAAATAAAAGCTAGATATTAGAAGGCAGAAGAGTCAGTGAACAAAAATCCATTTATAAAAAGGATAGACAATACATTATTGGATCTTAAATAGTGAAAAGAAACTAGAATTCAAGTCAGAAATCCTGGTTCAGATCCTGATTCCACCACTACTAATTACTATGTAAGCTTGTACAAGTCACTAAGTTTTGCCAAGACTCACTACCATCAGTAAAATATGCATGAAAATAATTCAAAGCCATTGTTCAGTAAGTTTTATAAAAATAAGAACAAAAGGGCAGCTAGGTGGTGCAGTGGATAGAGCACCAGCCCTGAAGTCAGGAGGACCTGAGTTCAAATTTGGTCTCAGACACGTAACAACTGTGTGACCCTGGGCAAGTCACTTAACCCCAATTGCCTCAGCAAAAAAAAAAAAAAAATAAGAACAGACATAAAAAAATCCAAAAAGAAAAAGCAAAAAAGGAAACCCCTGAATTTCAATTAATGCCAAAGAGCCTCAGCTCCAATGAGACACCAATATGCTCTTATAGTTTTAAAAAAGGGCATATTAGAAGGGATTTATGAATTTAAAATGTGATTTACATTTTAGGAACAGGGGCGACTTTTTGGGACTCCTGTTTCCAAACAATAATGGTTTTGTGAAACCTCCAAGCCAGTCTTTTACATGAAGATGTGAGGGAAGAGTCAGAGACCATGGACTCTGGTGAAAAATGTATTACTCCTGAACCAGATGTCCTTGTCCCAGTCATTCCAATCTTTGCCCCTACCCACACTGGAGAGCCTCATGTTAACTCTGAAAAATGGTGATGGTCTTAAAATTAATTTATACTGGCACCTCTAATTCAGTTTTTTTTTTTAAAAAAAAAAAGTTCTATGTGTATTTCTACTAGATTCCACACCACGTTACTGTTAGAATTAAGGAACACCCTAAGATGTGCCCATTCTATCATCACAAAACTAGGCCCTTTCAGTACGGCATTCTTTTTTGCTAATGCCCAGAGCAGCAGTTAATTGGCTAGGATGTATAAATTAAGGACTACCATTTCATCCTTCTTAGCAATTCCTTGTCTCTACACCTCCAGAGGATTCTCAGTCTATGATCTCTGTATAAATAGATTTCACTGATGAAAAGAAGATTGGCCCATTATTTCCAGTATATTCTTCTACTATTAAGAGAAATAAAGGGGAAACCTTAAGAGAAATAAAGGGGAAACTGGACATACCTGATTCCTTATGAGCCAATTCATCTTCAAATGTGAGATTTAACAAAATCTTTTGTGCTAGCTACAAGTACTTCTAAAAGGGAACCCCTACCACCTATGTCTCAGTACTTTTTGTATTGAGAGGCTGTTGAAGGAATCCTGCCTCACTATTCTATTAGGAAACAAGGTGCTATTGCACCATCCAAGTCTTTGTGTAATACTCTAATTCTGCAAACCAGGCCCAGATCACAGACCTATTTATTGCTTTGTGCAAGATCTACATACTATTATAATGCTTATATTACACCTGGGCATTCAGTAGTATCTAACTCTGATATTATTGTCTTTACTATTCCCTGTGATTTTACTTGTATTACAATGATAACTTTGTGCTCCACTTTTTTATTATCCCCATTCACTCAGATTCCCAATACTTATTTGCTTTCCCCTGGAAGAATTCCCAGTGAACTTGGACATATCTTCCTCAAGGTATTGGGTATTGTTTCCCCAATTAACACAATAGGACTTTTACTCCATTACTTTTAAATGTTTCAATTTGGTCCAGTATGTAGATGACCTTTTGTTAGCAACCCCTACAACTGACATTTGCCAAGATCATACTCATCATCTTTTTCAGCTTCGTTTACAGGACCACAAAGTCTCCAAATCTAAGACAGTGGTGCTTCCTTCATGTGGAATATCTTGGTTTCATCATTTCTGCCAATACTTGCTCTATTTCTCCAAAGTGCCTACAGATTCTCCAGCAGCTGTCTGTTACAAGACCAAAGAAAAAATGACAAGTTATCTTAGGAGCTTGTAGATAGTGGATTCCATTATTCCATCAGTGATATAACTAAATCTTTTACAGCTTTGACTAAAGACAGTTTTAGAGCCCTTAAAACTCGAGCATGAACACTTAAACACCCTTACTGATCTCAAGTATATTTTTTTCAATAGTATATTTTAAAAAAATACAAGATAGTTTTCAATATACATTTTTTGTACAACTTTGTGTTCTAAATCAGACCAAAAGGAAAAAGAAAAACCCATGAGAAAGAAAACAGAATTATATATTGACACTTACTACTCCTTTGAGATCTGTCATGCCATCAAAATGCTATGGTTCCAAGAAAGTTTCTAATCTCATCCAGTAAAGTCATTGCCAATTCAAAAAAAAATTTTTTTTTGGCTGAGGCAATTGGGGTTAAGTGACTTGCCCAGGGTCACACAGCTAGGAAGAGTTAAGGGTCTGAGGTCAGATTTGAACTCAGCTCTTCCTGACTTCAGGACTGGTGCTCTATCCACTGCACCACCTAGCTGACCCCCAATTCAAATTTCATCAAGGATCTTCTGTCTGTTCTTTCTTCATGTTTATGTGTAAAATCCTGGCTATTGTCCAGTGCTCTGCACAGACTAAAGGCATTGACTCTGTTTCTCAAGGCAATCATATTGCAGATGAGGCTGCCAAATTGGCTGCTTTAAATGGACCTTCTATGTTTCCTTTGATGACTGAACAATGGTACCCTGTCTATAATGATAGTTCCAAAACTGAGAGATGTAGACATCAATACAAGGCAAAACAGGTTTCTAGTGTCTTGGTGACTGAGGATGATAAGACACTCCTCCAGAATTTATGTGATCAGATATATTTTTTTGTCCATAAGGAAGCCACTTTGGCATACAGAGAATTGTAGACACAATCAAAAGAGGCTGGGTTGCTCTAGGCATCATACTTATTATTACCCCCATTTGTTCAGCTGTTTTCAGTGATCACCCATTGGCTAATACTCCTTTTGAACATTTAAAAATTGATTAAATGTGCATGTCTAAAGCAGATGATTATCAAGTTTGTTTTGTAATTGTTGATACTTTCTTACTTGGTGAAGGTGTTTCCTCTCTTTAAAGCCACAACTGTCTTTGTGGCCAAAACACTTTTTTTCCCCCTGAAGCAATGGAAGTTAAGTGACTTGCCCAGGGTCACACAGCTAGAACGTGTTAAATGTCTGAGGTCAAATTTGACCTCAGGTCTTCCTGACTGAAGAGCTGGTGCTCTATCCACTACACCACCTAGCTTCCTTTGCCAAAATATTTCTTAAAGAGATTATACTTTGCTACAAACCACCTGCTCATATAGACAGATCATGGTTCTCACTCCATAGACTCTATACCCTCTCAAGTATATATTTTTTCAATAGTTATATTTTTCAAATATATATATAAAGATAGTTTTAAACATACACTTTTGTAAAACTTTGTATTCTAATTTTTTCTCCTTCTCTTCTTTAACTCCCCCCTACCCAAGACATTCGGATATAGGGTTAAATATGTGTAATCCTTTAAAACATATTTCCATATTTGTCGTGCAAGAAAAATCAAATTTAAAAAATGAGAAAAAACAATGAAGCAAAAAGATGCAAATACACTATGCTTCAATCCATATTCAGACTGGATGTGATTGACATTTTCCTTCTCAAGTCTATTGGAATTGCCTTGTATCACCACATTGTTGAGAAGAGCCAAGTCTATCACAGGTGATCATCACACAATCTTGTTACTATATGCAATGTTGAACTGATTCTGCTCACTTCATTCAGCATCAGTTCTCATAGGTCTTTCCAGGCTCTCAAGTCTATTCTAACTTGGCGATAATTTCTGAATTTCATACACCTGATCTTTCCCAGTGTTCAGGTCAAGTAAAGCATGTGAATAAAGCATTTAAATCTCTTATTAGAAAATTGTTCTCTGAAACCCACATTACATGGCCAGGTGTTCTCCCCCTTGCTTTATTTCACTTGAGGAGTAGACCAAAGTGGGAATTACATGTTTTTCATTATAAAATGATTTTTGGACACCCTCTGGTAAAAGCAAAAGCTTTCCCCCCAGTGTTTACATCATTTTTTGGAAGAAATAATTCACACATATACATGTCTGTGTGTGCATGTGTGTGTGTGTGTGTGTGTGTGTGTGTATTATTCAATGATTAGACCAAGTGGATAACATGAATATCTCAATTCATCTTCCAAACCTAAATATCCACGGGTGTTTTTAGATGAATTCAAGTCTAGTCCATTTATGGTACAAAAAGATGAGCTCAGACTGCATAGACCTGCATTACAGCCCTAACCTTATTGGTTGGTCCTGGTACCATTACCTTTAGGCTTCTTCTTTTCAGATTACTTGATTGAAAATACACAAGTGGGATACAGTCTGCATGGGACCTATGGCTATGGGTCTGTCAACGACCTTATCAATGATCCTATCTCATGGGTGCTTATTCTCATTAAGATCAATGATACTATGCTTCAAATTGACTATGCAGAAGGTAGTGAAACACTTCTTTTCAAATGCCTTTTATTTTTATTACCTGTGAAATCAGAAATGGCATAAGGAATTTAGCTTGGGGTTTAGCCAACCCTTCAGTTCAATTGCACATAAAGTATCATTTTATCAGATATGTTCAAATAAGAGTGGCAGTATCCCCCAAGACTTCTTTTAAGAAAAGGGTTTTTCTGCTCATTCATGTCACTTCTGCCAGCCTTTGATATTTGTGTTAACAAGAGTAGGACCCTTATCATTGGAGTAGTAAATATCAGAAATAGTGTCTCTCCTGTTTTCTGATTCTTCATTTGTTTGTGCTAAAGTAAATCACACAAGTGACAACTTTTCTTTTATCATGTTACTGCAATTTCAAAATTGTACCCAGAGCATCCTTAGGGTCTGGTATCCCCATGCCAGTTTTTCGGTTGTAATCAGTGTGCTTATTCTGCTCTTTCTCCCTGATGGTATGGGATCTGTGGTATTACTTACTTAGCACTTCCCTTTCCTTTTTCTGTTTATAATCCCTCTATTGGATTTGTAAAAAGAAAATTCATTAGAAATTTAGAAGCCTGGTAGCATCTTTGCTACAAAAGGTCAGAGGATAACAAACCTCCAAATCCTATAAAGGATTCTTCTTCTCATGTGCAGAAATTTTTTTGGTCTCTATTTTCACCTGTTGGAGTTGCTTTCAACAGAAAAGCTACGAAAAATCTCTCCTCCAAAATTGAAAAATTAGAACAAGACATAGCTCAAGCTATTTCTCAGACCTCAAATGCTCTTTCTTCCTTGAAGGTAGAAGTTAACTCCTTAGCTGCATCTATCCTACAAAACTATCTTGTCTTATTATTCTCCCTGCATTTGATAGGAGGGCATGTGTTGTTATCAAATTTGTTCTCTTACATCAACAAATCGAGAGAAATAATTACAAATATTCATGAATTGCAACATGAATGGTAAATGAAACCCATGAAACTCCAGGTGAGAATTCCTGGTGCAATCCTTCTTCCTGGTTTGCTTGCATTTCTTTTTTGCTTTCAATGCAGAGATATTCTCCCACCAAGATTAAGTAGGCACTTTTGATTTTATTTCTTTAGATTTACATCCCTTGTTTCATTAATTGTTGTTCCAATCTATGTTACAAATTAAGCTAGAATTTCATTTGATGAAAAATTATGGTAATTCACTTACACAAGTGTGCATTAATATCACATCGAGGAGAGCATCTCTGTGAGAGTTATGAATGAAATTATTTTTAATCATTTTAGTGACATGAATCTTCCATTCCTCATATCAACACTTATGATGAGAACAACACTAGAAACCTCTATACCTTGTCATCTTCAATACTTGCTTTCAGCTCATCTAAGAGAAACATTCAGATGCATTTACATTCAAAAAATCTCACTGACCTTGCATCTTCTTTCTCACTGGTAGTCTATTTATGTCAAGTTTACAGGATCTAGTTAAGTCTGTCGCTATGGGATTCTTGTCTGTGAGTGCAGCAAAACTTTTTTAGAAGGGTTGCAGAAATTGAGCTTCCTCATTTGTATAGACATAAAAATGATTGCCAAGTTAACAATTATTAGGAGAAGATTTACAGCATGTCAATTAAGGATAATCCTTAAAGATAAAAGATATAGAAGGATAAGAGAATGCTCTAGCTTTCTTCTACTAAAATCTCCAGCTGATATGCCACTAGTTGGATTCTCTGCTATAAGTCAAGCAGCTAATGCTCTACATTTGGAAATTGGAAAAATAACTGTAGTCCTACATGAGTTTGTTGAATCTGTCTAAAAACAAATCAGTGCTTTGACTCAATCACACAATCCATAGACCAATGGAGAGCTTGAGGAATTGATTAGTGAACCATAAAATGAGCCCCCCTCCATGTTACTATACACAAATTCCATCTGGTTGCTGACAATTGTTCTTGATCTCTTTTACCTATATTTAAGTAAGTTATAAGGAAAAGACGTATTTGAGAAAATAGTGCTTTCCTGCTCCATACCCTTGTGCATTGTGACATTTGTAAAAATCTGTTTTCTGCTGGGGATTGCCTCCAGCATAATTTTGTCAATATATCTATTGTGGCTGACTTCTCAATTGATTTATAATCCATGAAAGACATGCCTTTCAAGAATCAGAGGGGGGGAACTGTGAAATTTAGATTATTGATTGATTAATGATTAATAGTTGTAGTTAATTCCTGTAATTAATTCCATAGATAAGATTTAAATTTGATTGTATTGGTCTCAGTAGTATAGTTTGTAAGAGTGAAATTTCCCTATTCCTATGGGCTACAGCTTGACCACAAAGACAAATCTTATATATCTTTGCTCAACACAGAAGGGTAGAGGAGAAGAAAGAAAAATGAGACAACCTGGCCACAGGATGTCTTGATTAGCACTGAATCTTTGCAGAGCTGTTGACCAACTTTGGATTTTTCTCATTGTTATGGCTCTTGGAAACCTCCTCCCTGGGTCAAGTCAAATGTATGCTCACCCACTCCCCCATTCCTTGTGTTAGACCAATCATAATTTTAATTTACTTTGCATCAATGGAATTATATAACTGTGTAAAAAGCTGCTTCAACTATCAGATGTCTCTCTGGCTACTCAAAAGTTTGGGACCTCATTTTAATGGCAATTGCTAGCCTTGTGAATAAATTTATTGTGCTTGGACCTTTGTGTCTCAATTTCTCTTTACCATAGATGCTTATCATAACAACAAATAGGTAAATTTTTACAATTAAGTTTAATATAATCTTCAGCATTGGTTTGTCAGACTATTATTACTTCTGGCATTCTGATGCTATATTCCACAGAAAAAGCCAATGAGAAGATGGAGGCTTTGAGGATTTCTGTTTAGTTGATCTTTGTAAAATAGGGCTTTCAATGTTGCATCAATGAGCCATGTTGTACTCCCAGAATCTCCTTGAAAGAGCTGGCTGGTTTTGATTATCAGAAGACAGGACAGAAGTTTGAAAAATATAATACTTGTGTAATTACAAATCAAAGCTATTATAAACCACAGTGTAATGTAGTTAATAGTTAAGGGAATTTTCTTTTTCTAGGAAAAGATCAGATTGCATTCTCAATTCTGTTTGATTCTTAATAAGTTATTTATTGTGAGTTATATTCCAGTTTGTCTCATCTTGTTGAAGTCAACAAGTAGATTTGGCTTCATAAATAAAACTGTGTGTGTGTGTAAGTGTAGGAGGAGAGCAAGAGAATGGAATATGAGATAATCTGTTTCTGAGAGGTATTTAAACAGATCCAAAATTTGGATTTTTGTTGGCATCACTTTTTATAAGTAAATATATCATAATCATCACTTTAAAAAAACTTAGTTTACATATATCTGTGTGTATATATAAAATTTTATTTGCTATCCAATTACAAAAGTATATTAAAATTAAAATTGAACATGTAGTTAACCTAAAGAGTAGTTTCTTTGGCGATTGTTAAAGCTTTGTCATGGGAAATAATAGGGATGACATACTAAAAGTATATAGAGACAAAATAATTCAACAATCCCCTAAGGATAATATTTGTAGTTAGTGATCCAATACTTTGAGTATAGGATGATACCTCTGATGAAGCAAGAGAGTTATCCTAGAAGACTTGGATGTTATTCCTCTTATTTGTACAGAAGGCAATTTCCCTCTAGTCTGGCTTATGAGATATTCACATAGGTAGGCATGAGTATGGACTAGCTGAAAAAAAATTAACAATGAAAGCATCTTTATGACAAAGGCGTTTTGACACAACTCAGTCAAAATGGGGTCCAGCTCTGTTTCAGCAATGTTGGTTTTGTACTCTTTATTTCTGGAGTTTTTATTCTTGCCTGGACTAAGAATCGCTGAAGAAAAATCACTCAATCATCTGTACCCCAAATTGTCATAGGTATTTCTCTGAAGAGAAGTGTAGGGATTCTATAGCTCTAGAAGATCCTTCAAGTAACTGTTCAATTTAGAAGCAAGAAGGTATCATAGTGAATAGCTTATTGGGCATGGAATCAAGAGGACATGAGTTCAAATATAGTCTCAGGCACTTACTAGCTGTATAACTCTGGGCAAGTCTCTTAACATTTGTGTGCCTCAGTTTCCTCAACTGTAAAATATGAATAATAACAACACAACTTGCAGAGTTGTGAGGATCAAATATGATAATATCTGTACAGCACTTAGCATAGTACTTGGCATTTAGTATACTATATATAATAGATGAGGATTTGCTTATTTTCTTCCCTTGTTAAGTCTTGTATAACCTAGCTTGTGACTAGTGCAGTGCATTGCATTTAATGGGCACTTAATATATGTTGAATTAATGAATGATTAATGCTAAGGAAAAAAACCAGAATCAATTAAAATATATCTTTGATGGGAAGTTCTTTTGCCGTGCTGGCTGAACATGACTGACTTACAAAAGAGCTAAAATAGCCCTGATTCAATGGGCTATGTCACAAAGTATCTGTAGACTTTCTTTTAAAGAAATTAGATTTGTATGATGATGAAATTAAACATAAAGCCACAGGTGTTATAATGCAATGGCAATGATAACCTAGCAGGTGATATCATTAGCTTTCAGAAGAAATAGTAAGTAGTATTTCTAGAGGAAGAGAAGCAGTCTCATTTTTCATACTACCCCATGAGTAAGAATTATATACACTTTACTATAGTTTTCTCCTACTACTGGATTGGGAATCTATAAGAAAGTAAATTCTTGTGTTTTTTGGGGGGAAGGGGACGTGGCAATTTTCCTTGTCATTAGCATTTCTATTCTGTTTAACTGGATATTAAAGATAATTGAATATCTTTGTTTTAAATGAATATGTGCTTTAGTTTGTTTTGGTTAAAAATAAATAACTGTATTGAGGTTTGTGTATCATGATTTTGAACAGATGTTGACCCCAAAGATATCCCCGAATCTGACTGTTGATGCTAGGGACCAATAGCAAGGGTATTTGTGTAGGTTACACACACATATCTGTGAATATATATAATAAATACCTTATAAAAAGTGCAAACGAAAGATCTATAGGATTTGGTTCAGGGATGACCAATAACTGGGATGATCAGTTAAAATTTCATAGCAATCAGTGAATTTAATAAAAAAAATCATCAACATTTCTCTCAGACTTTGAACTGAACTTTGAAAGATTTGATATTTCAAAAAATAGCTGAGAGGAATTGGTTAGATGCTGGTCAGAAGTGAGACAATATGAATACTAGCAAAAATCAATATGTACAAAATTTCATAGTGTTCATTTTTGTGATGATTACCAAGGTTGCCTGGGAATGACCCTTCTCAAAGTATGATAGAGTAGGTAAGCAAAGAAGGAAAGTGGATATGACTCATTTACCTTATTTTGAGGAAGGACCATTGAAGCAATAGTATTTGTTTCTATAACAAGTCCTATAGATACCTTTTTGAGATGATCATACAGGCCACAGTCTTCCAGGCCCACAGAGTCAGGAGTCATCTGACCTGGGAGGATTTTAGAGGTACCTGCATGATCACCAAACCCTAAACTGTATTCCCTCCACCTCTGAGATGATGCAAATATTTCATGAACTTAGGACAAAGTCTTCCATCCTATTCAAAATAAGGCTTTGAATCATAAATATAACAAATAAGAGATCTCATTGTCCACAAACTTATTCATATTAAAATTGATGTTACAGTATACTTAATAAACATTTGTTAAGTTCCTACTATGAAAAATAATTTTCCTAAATAACAGGAGATGTATAGAGTTTAGGGAAAATGGGAACACTAGGCTCATAGTGTTTGCTGTTCAATTATGTCTACCAGTAATTGTAGAATACAGTATTATATGATAGGTGGATTTGAGAGGAGATTATGAAAAGAACAAAATTTCACAAAAATTAGTCAGAGGGGGAATTTTGTAAATGATTTGGATAGGAATCAATTTTTGAAAGCAGGCAGAGAGAAGACATAAGAATATTGAGCATATAAGGGGAAAAAAAAGACAGCAGAAATGTTCCTTTAAAAAGCAAGGAAATGGCCAGGTTTGTTGATTTTCAAGATTAACCACTTCACATTTTTACACAAGGTCAATCCTACTCTAAGGGTTAATTGGAGGATAGAAGGGAGTGCCATGGTGTGATGGGAATGGGAAATGAGGGAAGAAATGAAACACAAAATCCTAGAATTATAGAATCTCAGCCCTTGGAAGTCCTTTAATCTTACATTATTGAATGCCTGAATTCTTTCTAGAACAACCCTAGCAAATGAAATTCTTCCATAATCTTCAAAGAACCATATATTGTCACTGTTAGCTATTTTTATATAGCAGAAAGAGTATTGAGACCTGGAACTCAGAGTCAGAAGACCTTGGCTTAAATCTCAGATCTTATGTTTCCTAGTGGTGAGACCATGAATCTCTAAAACTTTCAGTTTTCTAATGTGCAAAATGTGAGAAGTATTTGTACTACTTCCCTTACAGAGTTATGAGGAAAACATTCCATATACCCTAGTAGAGTATTATATAAATCTGATTTATGACTTTTAAAAGTGGTGGTTCTACCTCTGCTTGAACCTTTAAGGGATAAGGAATTCATTATTGGGTGAGGTAGTTTTTGTTTGTTTGTTTTGGATGACTCTCACTGTTAAAATGGAGAGAAGAGGTCCCTGCTATTGCTTTGTCAGAAGGTCTGTAGAGATAGATCTACAGTATTACTAAAAATGAGTAGCTTCTCTACCCATCCATATCTTTTTTACCTGAATCTCAAAAACAAGTGGCTAGATCCAATAATTGAAGTCTCTTTGGGAGTTAGTCAAAGGATCATAATTATTAAGTAACAATTTAGCCTCAAAAATACTTTTTTAAAAAGAAAAACGACCCACATGTGCAGCTTTTTTTGTAGAGGCAAGGAACTAGAAATTGAATGGATGCTATTCAGTTGAGGAATGGTTGAAAAAGTTATGGTATATGAAGGTAATAGAATATTATTGTTGAATAAAAATGATGAACAGGCTGACTCAGAAAAGCCTGAAAAGACTACATAAATTGATGCTGAATGAAGTGAACAGAACCAGTACAACACTGTACACATTAACAACAAGATTATATGATGATTAACTGTGATGGACTTGTTTCTTCTCAACAATGTAGTGATTCAAGGCAATTCCAATAGACTTGGGATGGAAAATACCAATCACAACCAGAAAAAGAACTATGGAGACTGAATGTGGTTCCAAACATAGTAATTGCACCTTTTTGTTTTTTTTTTTCTTTCTCATGTTTTTTTTTTCCTTTTGGTCTAATTTTTCTTATATATTAAAATATGTTTAAAGGGATTGCACATATTTGACTCTATATTAGACAATGTCTAATGTCTTGGGGAGGGGGGAGGTAAGGGAAGAAAGGAGAAAAAATTAGGCCATAAAGTTTTACAAAAATGAATGTTGAAAACTATCTTTACATATATTTGGAAAAGCAAAATACTATTGAAAAAAAGTACTCCCCCCCCCCCACCTCAGTCAGAGCAAATATGTTTTAGGGTAAGTATCATGGGAATTTTCCATTATTAAGATTTATTTTCTAAAGTTTGCTCTGACTGCAAAGAAAAGAAAAATTCACTTTTGTATTTAGAAAATATATTTTAGGGTAAGTATGATGGCTAATCAGGGACACGTAGGTGGTTCAGTGGAGAGAGTACCTGTTTTAGACTCAAGAAACCTCATCTTTGTGAGTTCAAATCCGGCCACAGAAACGTAACTAGCTGTGTGATTCTGGGCAAGTCACTTAACCCTGTTTGCTTCAGTTTTCTCAACTGTAAAATAAGATGGAGGAGCAAATTGCAAACCACTCCAGTATCTTTGCCAAGAAAACTCCAGATGGGGTCACAAAAGAGTTGGATATGACTGCAACAACAGTACAAAAAAAGTCATTCACGGTCTCCTCAGAGCAGCTTTTTATGGCAAATTCAATTGGAAGAAGGGACCTTTGACACAATGAAACTTCAGCAAAACCATAAGCAAGGAGAAGCTTACCTAGGGTTATTCTTGTTGAATGTGCAATTATTCCTCTGCTCTTGAAGGAATTACAAGGGCTTTTGGTACCCCTGCATTCTGAATCCTCAGATCAAAGTCCTGTTCACCCTGCTCTAGTTACAATTCTGAGTATACAGGACTCAGTAAACAGAGGATTGTTTTTCTTCATAACAGACACAGATGGTGGAATAGAGAGTTCAGATAACATCAGTTCATTGGGGAAGGCTATATGTGAGCTCCACAGTTTGTCCAGGTCACAAATAGTACTCTGACCTAGGTTTGGAGGCAATAGAGTGTCCACAGATGAACCTAGCTCTACTTCTAGGATATCTGATCTAAGAAACATCTGAAGCCATCTAGCTCAACCCCCTCATTTTACAGATGAGGACATTGGGAAGTGGTGAGGTTCAATGGCTTGCCTAAGATCACACAACTAGTCAAATTCAGAAATAGGACTGGAACCCAGGGCCTGTGATACCAGAGCCAGTGCTCTTTCCTCAGCACTACTTAAGATAGCCACAACTATCATATTTCGTTATTACTGCTTACTGTTAGGTTATTGAATGTTGGAGCTGGAAGAGAACTTCAAGTTCATCATCATTTACAGAAAAGATAAGAGAGGTCCAGACAGAGAAAGGGGAAAATAATACTAGAAATTATCCTCACTTTATAGAATGGGCAGAGAGCAAATGATTTTGCCCAATCATTTTGACACAGTAAGTAAAAGCATAGCTAGTTCCATAGTTCTTAAGTACTCATCTGATATTTTTCCTCTTAGATTATCATGAACTTTCCTAAATTTAGAAATTACAAGTCTTCAGGCCATTTGACCTTTCTTTAATCCCAAACACTACTAATTGCCTTATCAGAAGAATTCAGGCAAATTAAAACTGAAATAGTTCATGCAGGCTCTCTGGACTCCATCCACTCCACATATGTGGAAATGTTTGCTCTTGGCCTTGACCACCTTTCATAATTAAGTTTCCTGCATTCCTCTCCAGTGCTTTAATGGCCCATGTCCTTTTGAACCTCTTGTAAAGCAGACATTTAGTTAGGCCAAGAATTAAATTCTTTATTTTTATGAAAACAAAGCAAATTATGACCCTGTCACAAATGATCTGCCTCTTAAGGGAGCTCTGAAGAAAAGTGAATAATTAATCAAAATGAGTATAAAGCATACATTCCAAACAAAGTGCTTAAACAAAGTTTACTTTATATTTAGCACTAATAATAAACATAATGAATAGAGGAAACAGAGACCCAGAGCTGTTTTTTTTGTCTCAGAGTCAACTACTAAGGAGGTCTTTTTAAAAGGGACTAGTAAAGCGGCAGAGTTGAAAAAAAGTTTACCTTCTCATACCAGACCCCAAAACTGGGGTCCCATAATCTTGACAGCAGTGGCTTCTCTAGAAAGTACAGGATACTATCAGAGTATTGATTTGTGCTCAGCCTTTCAATAACCAAACCAAAATAAATTGTATATGAGTTGCAGTCTTTGCCTAGAATAAATAGTGGATAGAACACTGTTAGAAAGAAGTGGGTTCAAATCTTGACTCAGATCCTTACTATCGATGTCACCCTGGCAAATTACTTTAGCTCCATGTACCTCAGTCTCTTCATCTATAAGTAAGAAACATTGACAGGATGATCTCTAAGGTTTCTTCCAGCACTATAATCTTCATAGAAGTTTATAATTTCATTTTTGAATAGTAATATTCTCTTTTGAGTTTGGATTTCACTAAATTAACACTGACTGGCCCAAAAACAAAGCCAAGAAACCCTTCTAAAGTGAATTAACAAGACAGGATGGTAAATGGAGAGCATTGCACAAAGGTTCAGAAGACCTGGTTACAAGTTATTGATCTTGTAAGACTGCTAATATTGGAAAATCATTTCATATCCCTTGATCTCAGATTCTGAATTCATAAAACAAAGAAATTAGTCAATAGTCAACAAACATTGATTAAGTAACTATTATGTGCAGGACACTATGGGACAATGAAAAATCAGAATAGAAGAAGCTGGGGAAGGTGCAGGACCCAGGGGCTTTCTGGAAAAAGTCAGGAAAGTCTTAAAATAGTCAATCCAAGTGAGAAATGAAAAGATATTATGAGCCAACCTCCTTCCTTAAATGGAAATTTGGAGTTCATAATTTTTGATCCCTAATCCCATTCTGAATCAAAGGGTAAGTATGAAGTAGAATACCAGGACCAATAAGATTTTAGAGGATATTTAGAGGATAATTCCATTATCCTAAGAATGAGCTTCCTGGGGTGTGATGGAGAAGTCAGTCAAAGAAGTCTCAAAGTATTGCAGCCAGGTGGGAGAATAAGAGATTTCTGAGCTGAATTCCCTCCTTAAAGGGCTTGGAGTTTACAACCTCACCCTTCAATCAGAGAGGCAAGGGTAAGGAGGAGATAGAATAGATGCTCCCTAAGCTCCCTCCAGTCTGAATGTCATTATTACAATCAATATCTTAAGGCTCAATTCTTTTCCTTACATGGAAAGAACTCTGCTTCTGTAGTTGAAGGACATGGATTGAAATTCCATATTTGATGCATGAAACCTGTGTCACTTGAGCAAATCATTTAATTTCTCTATGCTTGAGTTTTTTCTTCTGTAAAATGAGGGGAAGTTGGACTACTTGATCTCTGAAGTTCCTTCCAGTTCTAGATGTCATTTTATGGTCTATGAATATATATCTGGTTCTATAAGTCTGGAGTCAGTCTATCAAGTTGTGACAAGGGTATTTAGCTGAATTTATTGCCTGAGGAATGAAGGGACCCACCAGAAAAATAGTTTTCTAACCCTCAGGCTTTTCTTGTGTGGCTTACTTGGCAACTTAAGGTGGGCATAAGTAGTTGGGAGTATGGGAAAAGGCATCAGTGCAAATTCTCCCTCAACACATATATACTTCTCCATAATCTTTGCTGTCCTTTCACTAAAAATGATATTTATGCTATTTCTAAAATGCATAACACAAGTGGCTGACACTGTTTGCGGGATGTCAGTGTTGTGCTGGATGGAGTTCATCATGGAGTCTTATAAAAGGGAATTTGGGAAAAGTTGCATGGGAAAATACAGATGGGAGTCATGCTGGCACACATTGGGCCCCTTCTTGGTGTCCAGCACTGTGTCAGACTGTAGCATATTTTCTTGAAGCAGGAAACACAACGGGTGTAACTTTGTACTTTCACATTCTTTCCTCTAGGCTGCTTGCGTAGATCCACCTAAACTACTTTGCTCCCATCCCTCAATTCCTCTGACCTTTTCTTGCCTCTATGACTTTCCTCATACTATCTCTCCTACAGAAAAAGTAGTCTTTCTCTGAGTCCCATTTCCACCTAATCAAAATTTTCTCATGCTTCAAGGTGACACATTTCATGAAGCTTTCCTTGATCAGTTTCCTCCTTCTTTCCCCCTATGCTTCACTCTCCATCCAGAAGTAATCTCTTCTTCCTCAAAATTCTCATTGTGTTTAAGCTCTTTGAGAGCAAGAATGATATTCTTTCTCCTTTCTTCTTCTCCCTTTCTTTCTTCCTCTCTCCTTTTTTTCCATTCCCACCCTCTCTGTCTCCCTCCTCTGTTCCTTCTTCCCTTCCTTTTTTTCCTTCTTTCATATTTTCTCCTTCTCTTCTCTCCCTTCTCACTCTCTCCTTTCTTCTCCCTCCCTGTTTTCTTCCCTTCTCCCTCTATCCATTTCTTCTTCTTTTCCTTTCCTTCTTTCTTCCTTTCTTCTCTCTATCATAAACACCTCTCATGATGCCTAGTACATAGTGGGTGCTGTATAAGTGCTTGCTGATTCATTTATTTGTAGTTATCCTAGGACATTTGATATAATTCTCATTTATACTTTGATTATTTGTATACCTGTTTTATTTTCTGACAAAGTTATAATCTACTTGTAATCCAGCTTTTTTGTATTCCATCTGTTTCACCTTACCCCAGGCATTTGACACAGTGCTTTACAAATAATAAATGTTCACTTAATTCAATTGACTTGAATGTTTAGAATTTAAGGAAGAGGAAAGAAGCTGTGTCTTTTTTGAATTGCTTGTAGCCCTAGCATATTGTGGATTTTATTTGTAATAAGTGTTTATCAAATAACTGAATATGTGATAACAAGGTCAAGAAGACAAACAGGATTCACTGCAGTCAGTGGAAGTTCACTGTTAATTGTAAGTACTTTGTAATTTTATTGTCAGTTATATGTTCTAGTTAACTTCCCAAAGGGACCATTCTGGGCAGCCTGTTGAATAGGAATGCCAAGTACACATCACCAAGCACTTAATAGTTTTAATGATGGTAGTGATAAAATGTCTAGATATGAAAATTCTATGGAAGCACATCCAGAAATATTCAGTTAGAGAGAAAAGTTGAAGGAATACAATGCCAGGAGAATAGGGTTCTACTTCTTATTTGGCTAGCAAATAAAAAAATCTCATTGTCCTCGTTTCTCATCTGCGAAATGATACAAGTTAAATTAGAAATTTTCTGATATATCTCCTATGACCCATCTTAGGAATGGAATGAAAAAGGATATTTTTTAAACTTCATTATCGCCAGGATAATCTTTTCCTTATTCCTACCCCTGCCTTCAGAAAGGTAGCTTCTGGATGGTGAGAGGAAATTTCCAATATGTCCCCATTTCTGAAGGAGGTGAGTAAATCAGATTCAAGTGAATTTCTACATTGTAATCCTGCCTTTCTCTAATTCCAAAATTATCTGATCAGATTTAGAGATGGAAAGAAGTTTAGAAGTCAGCTAGTTAAAGGCCTTTATTTTGTAAATAAGAAAACAGAGGCTATGGAGGTAAAGTGACTTGCCCAATATCATCCAGAGAGATAGCAGAATCAAAAAGCAGGTTCTTTGACTGGAAATCCCCTTTATGCTCTAGTAAATCGATAGCTGAGGCCTAAAACTAGATAGAATTTTCACTTCATTTTCAATGTCTGATGTTTTCTTATTTAGTCCTCATTATAGATCTAATGCAGTTTACTAGATGTTAGGGTCATCCTTCCTTTTTAGATGTTCTTCAGATGTTAAGGGGAATAACCAAGAAAGACAAGGTTTTTATAGCAATTTCTGATTGACTTCTGAGTTTATTTTCTTAATTTCAGATAATTTCCCTAACAGCATCTTGGTAATTAAATTCACTGATAGGAATGTCACTCAGAATCCCCATATGTGATGCATAACAGAGGAGAAAGCAGTTCAGATCTTCAGTCATAGTTTTTGCATGTACATCCAGAAAGAAAATTGTTTGACCCTTTGTTTACATTTGTGAAAAATATATAACTTGGCAGTGCTATTTTAGATCATGAAAACAATGTATTGGAGACCCTTTTACATTTGTCTTAGCTGCTTCATTTCATTGAATTACAAATGATGTTAATTCTGTGTTAAATTGTGCCTAACATAATTTATATGTGGCCCAGTGTTTATTGCCTGGACGTAACTAAATGTCATTGTTTTCTTTCTTCCTTCTGCTTATATTTGTGAATTTCTGAAAGCAGCTGGAGGAGTTCCATTCGAATAGGAATAATTACCAGGAGATACAATAAATTTCCAGAAAAACATCTCTTATCAAGTATGGATTTATTTTTTTAAGAGTTAATATCCAAATGAATTTTCTTTCTCCTCTAAGATATTAAGAAACTTTGCTTTATCTAAGAAAAATATGCTGGCAACATAGGTTCACTCATAATTGTTATGGAGTATTGAAAGGCTTGGGTTCTAATCCCAGTTCTGCTATGTAGTATCTGGCACCCTGGGTAAATAACACTGGATATCAGTACCCTTATCTGCAAAATGAAGAGTTTGAATTAGAAGACTTCTAAAGTCTTTTCTAGATCTACCAACTATGGCCATGACTCACTACTCTAACCAGACACACCTATATTTAAGTCCAATTGGATAACCTCAATATTTAATTAGTGGATAAGGAAACAACCCACAATGCCTTTAGATAAAGGGACCATTGATATAAATTGCTCTCAGATTTAATAAAATAGTGGCAGCAATCACCTTCTAAGCCCTGCTGGCTGTTTATTTTTTATTCTTGAAGAAAACCAATTGCATCCTGAGGGTAATGTCTTTACTTGTGCGTGATTTTCATTTAAGTAAGACAGAGCTGCACAAAGTCATCAGCTTCACTCTCTCCTCCAGCGTCATCAAAGTCCAGTGGCAAGATTTACCATCCACCATACTTTTTGCCTTACCCACTCAGTTATGTGGGGGCTTGTGTAGTTCAGTCATTCTCCACTAGGTAGTTCTTAACACTTTCCCCTGCAGAACAATTTATAAGGATCACAGCATGTGATCCTTATAAAGCAACCACTATGTCTTTTTTTTTTATTTGCAAAACATATGTATGGGTAATTCCTATACATTAACCCTTACAAAGCTTTCTGTTACAAATTTTTCCCCCCTACTCCCCACCCCTCCTCTAGATGGCAGGATATCCACTACATGATAATTATGTTAGAATACTTAAGAAATCGAATATATGTATAGTTATTGCATCATTTTTTGTGCAGGAGAAATCATATCTACAAGAAAGAATAATCTGATAAAGGAAATACAATGCAAGCAAACCTCAATCGAGAGCATGAAAATGTTATGTTGTGGTCCACATTTCACATCCCTCTCTCTAGGTGTATATGGCTCTCTTCACCGGACAAAGCAACCACTATGTCTTGACCAAATGTGTTTATAGCTCAGCATACTTCCAGCCCAGAGGCCCTTATGCTTTTGAAACTTCGTTTTATATGCTCACATTTCACACTTCCTACCCTCTTATGCCAAAGAGTTTTAATGTGTGTCATTTTTTATTGCATCACTGAAATAAAACTTCATGGTGGCTTTTGGTGCATTAATCCTACTTGCCTTCATTCTTCCCTAGCACCTAGGAGTGTACCTTGGGTTTGTGTCAGTACTTCCCACTGACCTTGGTCCTCTGAGGAGCCTCTGCTTTTTACCTATGGGGCTTTCTCTTTTCTTCCTCCAGACAACTGGACCAGGTTATTCACATCATCCTGAATCTGCTTCACTAAAATTATCAAAACAAGATGATGGAGTTGTGTGAAGGGGAAAGATTTACAATTTTCATGACAACATGGAACTACAAAACAACATATTAGTTGTAATTAATTGTTTAAAGAAGAATTTTGTCATAAGGGTTGATCCTAAAATCCTTTTGAAAAATTAGTTCTGGAATGCCTAGAGAGACTTACATGAACTGATGCTAAATGAAGTAGTAGAACCAAGAGAACATTGTGCACAGCAACAAGATTATGTGATAATCAGCTCTGATAAATGGAGCTCTTTTCAACAATGATGTGATTCAAGGCAATCCCATTAGACTTGTGTGGAGAGAGCCATCTTCATCCAAAAAAGGATTGTGGGTCCTGAATATGCATCACAAGTAGTATTTTCACCTTGTTTGTTGTTGTTTGCTTACATTTTGTTTTCTTTCTTATTTTTTCCTTTTTGATCTGATTTTTCTTGTGCAGCATGATAAATATGGAAATATATATAGAAGAATTGCACATGTTTGACATGTATTGGATTACTTGCTGTCTATAGAAGACAATAGGAGGGAAAGTAGGGAGAAAATTTTTTTAACACAAAGTTTTGCAAGGGTGAATGTTGAAAATTATCTTTGTATGTATTTTGAAAATAAAAAAGCTATTATTAAAAAATAAAAATAAAAATTAGTTCTGGGACTCTTTCAATTGTGAAATGGCTGAAATATTGAGCAAGATGATTTCAGAAAAACCTGGAAAGACTTACATGAACTGATATAAAGTGAAGTGATCAAAAGAATAAAACAATATACACAGTAACAGAAATATTGTGTGAGAATCAACCCAGCAATACAATGAACCAAGAAAATTCCAAAAGACTCATGAAGAAAAATATTATCCATATCTAGACAAAGAACTGATAGAATTTGAATACAGATTGAAGCATATTAATTATCCATATCTAGAGAAAGAACTGATAGAATTTGAATACAGATTGAAGCATATTATTTTCACTTTTTAGTGTTTTTTCTTCCTTTTGAAAACTATGTTTTGCAATCTGTTTTTTTAATAGCATGACTAAATGGAAAAAAGTTTTACATGATTGTACATATATAACATGTCAAATTGCTTACCATCTTAGGGAGGGAAGAGAAAGGCAAGAGAAGGAGAAGTTTTGGAACTCAAAATTTTATTTAAAATGTATGTTTATGATCCAACCATTCTGGGGAGCAATTTGGAACTATGACTGAAGGACTATCAAACTGTGCATACCCTTTGATCCAGCAGTGTCTCTCCTAGGTCTGTATCCCAAAGAGATCATAAAAAAGAAAAAAAAGACCCACTTGCAAAAATGTCTGTGGCAGCCTTTTTCATAGTGGCAAAGAAATGGAAACTGAGTGGATGCCCATCAGTTGAGGAATGGGTGAATATAATGGAATATTATTGTTCTAAAAGAAACAATCAGTAGGATGGTTTCAGAAAAGCCCAGAGAGACTTATATGAACTGAGTCTAAATGAAGTGAGTAGGACCAAGAGAACATTGTACACAGCAACAGGATTATGTGATGATCAGCTGATGGACTTGGCTCTTTTCAACAGTGAGGTGATTCAGGCCAATTCCTTGTGATGGAGAGCCATTTGCATCTAAAAAGAGGACTATGTGGACTGAATGTGGATCACAACATAATATTTTCACCTTTTTTGTTGATGTTTGCTTTTTTTTCTTTCTCTTTTTTTTCCTTTTTGATCTGATTTTTCTTGTGCAATATGATAAATATGGAAGTATTTTTTAGAAGAATTGCATATGTTTAACCTATATTGGATTACTTGCTGTCTAGGAGAGGGAGGTGGGGGGATGGAAGGGAGGAAAAAAAGGAATACAAGGTTTTTCAAGGCTGAATATTGAAAATTATCTTTGCATGTATTTTGGAAATAAAAAGCTATTATTTAAAAAACCAAATAAAATAAAATGTGTGTTTTCATGAAATTAGAAAAAATAAAATACTATTAAAAAAAGAAAAGGGATTGAATATGACACAAAAAATAAGTGCCACTCATTACTTAATAAGTCTCCTAGGTGCTGGTGCTACAAAGACAAAATAAGTCATATCCTTAATAAACATAGTTTATTAAGCAATATTGCATAGATACGTGCAAAAAGGTAGGTAAAGAAAAAAAAGAAAAGAATGATAAGACAAAGTGCTTCAGGTAAGAGAGAAAACTAGTAGTTTAAGAAAGACTTCTTAGAAGAGGTGACATGAACTGTGACTTAAAGAAGAAGGAAAAAGGGAAGATGAAAAGAGGCTAAACTCTAGAAATGAAAACTGGTCTTTTCATACGGAAGGTGATAAAACACAGAACGTGAAGGGTTGGGAAGAGCTCCTGGTCTATTTTGGTTGGAGAGTACATAAAGAAAGTAGTATGTGTGGGGGTGAAGGAAGTGAGACATTAAAAAACTGGGTTGGAATTACATTGTAAATTACCTTGAATAGTAGTCTAAATAGCTTATATTTTATCCTAGAAGTTAAAGAATGTTATGGAAAGTTTGTGAGAATAGAAGTGATGAAGTCAAATCTGTATGAAGATTATTTTGGTGGTTAAATGAAATGTGGATTCAAGTAGCAGTTATATATGTTACATATAATGAGATATGTGGGTGTGAAATAAAATTTTGCTGAATTGCCTAATTGATGGAATTCAGTCTTTTTTTCATTGGAAGATTGGAATTATTGTGCATTTTAAACAAAATATAGTCCCATTTCAACTAATACTACAATAAAGGTCAGGGACCAGAAATTGAGAGTTCTTTGAAAGATGACATAATAAATAGATAATGGTCATTCACATTTAGAATATTCCATTTAGTAACAGCCTCAAGTTAGTCAATACTGATTCTGTTCCTCTAGTTGCAAGTCTGCACATTCATCATTGAACAAAGATCTCACATTAAGAAGACCAGTAAATAAGCTTATGTTTGTAGATGATCTACATCTTATTCTTAGCAGCTTCTACAGTGAAATGTTTTACAAGTCAATCAAGCATTCAAACAAGTAAAGAATTATTAGATAATGTTGTTGTGTGCTAGGCACTGATTTAGATGCTGGGATAAACAAACAAAGGAATGAATGAATATAAAAATAATAACTAGGAATAAACCATATAAATACAACTATACTATATGTCAGTAGTCAACAATAATAATAAAAAGTCAAGAATAATTAATATTTATATAATAATTTATGATTTTCAAATCACTTATATTATTTCATTTGCTTCTTGCAACTATCAAAAATTGGTGCCATTATTAATTTCATTGTACATATGAGGAAACTGAAGCTGAGAGGAATTAAGAGACTTGATTAATGTCACACAACTATTATAGATCTAAGGTAGAATTTGAATTCATATCATGCTGAATCCAAATCCAGCACTCTATATTTTACATCACTTAATTGCCATTTAGAGATGAAATAATTAGCATTTATATAGCAGGTTCATATTTTGTAAATCACTTTACAAAAATGTTATTTTATATGTTCCTTGCAATAGCCATATGAAGTATTATATTGATTTTACAAATAAGAAAGCTGAAGTTGAATGAGATGAGGTGACAGTCTCACACGATCAAGTTTCTGAGGCAGATTCAGATCTTTCTGATTCCAATTCCAGTGTTTTAACCAGGATGTCACTTCAAAAACAAAAATAAAATAGTTGCTGCCCACAGAGAGTTTATATTATATCACAGCCTTGAACTCCAGCCTCAAATGGGAGTACAAACATATATTGTTGTTATGGGGTTTGGTTGTTATATAGTTGGAGGTGGTGGAATTCCTTCAAAGCCTTCCCTTCCCCTTCTTTTGCAGCACTGTATAAGAAGGTACAGGAAAAAGAGAAGACCAAGTCTTTGAGAGTAAAGAACCTCTTTTAAAAAGACAAATAAGGAATTGAAAAGGTCGTTCTTAACATGTGTTCAAAAGCTATAAAAATATCATTTCATATTGTATTGTAAAGCTCAAGCTGCACTTGCCTTGATGCAACCTCTTAATGACTTCTGGGTACTTTAACACAGTTTTCTGGCTAAGGGTGTAAAAAGATATGCTCATATGGACTCAAGCCCCCTCAGACTTGGCAGATGTCCCCAAAAACATGAATCACTAATAACTTTTCTTTCTGACCAAATGCATTTTCATATGGAAATGATGGGGGACCATATCTACCCAGACTAAGTGCCACAATATCCTTGTTGAATATCTTTTCTATGCTATTGCTAAGTAAACTTCCTTTTATTAACTATTGAAAGACCAAGAGTTTTTCATTTCATTAAAATACAAAACCTAAAATAATAGAAGACAGGTCTGAGTCAACCTTGTCCATTACAAGGAGGTAAAGAAATAGCATGAAAAATTCAATACCTCTCCCAAATTAAATTGCCACCTATTTTAATACCCCGTGACTTCAAATCAAAGTTGGACAGTGAGGAGGATAGTAAAAAAAGTTAGAAAATGTGGCTAAGTGGTATTAAATGAAAAAGACCAAAGACATAGATTACAGAGAAACCTCATACCTATATCATGAATATTTTCTTCAAAATGGGAGGGAGAAGGTATTGGATATGGAGAATGTCAGATAATAATGCAACAATGAAATGAATTATATCTTAATGGATAAGAAAGAATTGTTTATTCATATGAAAGTAATTTGTGAATCAGCTATGTATACTCAGATCATTGTCTTGTCGGAGCAAAAATCAATATTAAATCAACCTTTATTAAATACCTACTATGTACCATGAAGCATGCTAAGTGCTAAAAATTCAAGAATAAAGCATGAAACAAAAAAGATGAAAGTGTGATGACTGAAGAAAATAGTGGAGAAGAGAGGGAGCTCTAAGTAGAAAGGGAGCTAGTTCTATCCATTTCTGGCAGGGTCAAGGCAGAGGATAATCAGTAATTCCTTTAACCTAATACTTTGCATATAAAAGGGGCATTCCCAGTCCCCTTAAACTTCCTTTGCCTGGAAGTTTGGAGAGTTCCTGTTTTACCTTACCATTGTACTTCCCAAGAAATCTGGGAAATCCACCTTTCATTCCCCTGTCCCTAAACTGCTCTAGACAAAGCCTGAAATTGTTCAGTCTCTTTCAGCCTTGATGGGAAGATGCTCAAACCTGGTCTCTCTTGCTCAGGTTTCAGGAAAACCTCAAGTTGTTTTGAGCCCACCCTTCTCACCTTAGCCTTAGAGAAGCATTGGGATGATTTGGAGCACTTTTGTTATATAGGGAAACTTTTATCTCATTCTACAAAATTTTGTCTTCCTTAAGAAAGACCAAACAAGGGTTTATTCTGCTCTTAGCCATTTATTCTATAAACTGTTCATTTTCCAAAGGACTTTAGAATTGAACAAACACTCCATTCTGGGAAAAGTAAGGCCAATGGCTCAATTCACTCCCCTTTTCATATTTATTTCCTAAACCTCTTTGTTTAAGGTAAATTAGGTCAATAGGTAAATTAGATCAATAGCCTCTTTTGACTATTCCCCTATATTGTTGAAAGCAAGGAAAGGGGATTATGAGGTTTTTTCATGTGACTCTCCCACTCTTCAAGAAGTTATATTTTGGGGCAGCTAGGTGGCACAGTGGATAGAGGACGAGCTCTAAAGTCAGGAGAACCTGAGTTCAAATATGGTCTCAAGTTTTTGTACAAACAAAACCAATGCAGACAATATTAGGAGGGAAGCAATAAATTGGGAAATCATCTTTACATTTAAGGGTTCTGATAAAGCCCTCATTTCTAAAATATATAGAGAATTATCTCATATTTATAAGAATTCAAGCCATTCTCCAATCGATAAATGGTCAAAGGATATGAACAATTTTCTTTTTCTTTTTTTTTATTTTGAATGAGTTTTTTTATAAAGCCTTTTATTTACAAAACATATGAGTGACCTTTCAACATTGACCTTTGAAAAAAAACTTTTTTTTTCCCCAAGCTTTTCCTTTCCTTCCCCCCACCCCCCATCCCTAGATGACAGGTAATGTAATACATGCTAAATAGGATAAATTATATGACAAATGCAATACATGTATACATATCTATACAGTTATCTTACTGCACAAGAAATATCAGATCTAGAAAGAGAAGAAGAAAAAAACAACCTAAGAAGGAAAACAAAATGCATGGAAATATTCACAGAAAGCGTTAAAATGCTGTGTTGTGGTTCACTCTCAGTTCCCACAGGCCTCTCTCTGGATGTATATGACTATCTTCATCGCAGCACAACTGGTTTGAATCACATCATTGTTGAAGAGAACCATGTCCATCAAAATTGATCATCGTATAGTCTTGTTGCTGTGTATAATGTTCTCCTGGTTCTGCTGATTTCACTCAGCATCAGTTCATGCAAGTCTCTCCAGGCCTCTCTGAAATCTTCCTGTTGGTCGTTTCTTACAGAACAATAATATTCCATAACATTCATATACCATAATTTATTCAGCCATTCTCCAATTGATAGGCATCTTTTCAATTTCCAGTTTCTTGCCACTACAAAAAGGGCTGCCACAAACATTTTTGCACATGTGGGTCCCTTTCCCTCCTTTAAAATCTCTTTGGGATATAGGCCCAGTAGAAACACTGCTGGGTTAAAGGGTATGCACTGTTTGATAACTTTTTGAGCATAGCTCCAAATTGCTCTCCAGAATGGTTGGATCCGTGATATGAACAATTTTCAGATGATGGAATTAAAGCTATTCGTAGTCATATAAAAAGGTGCTCCAAATCACTATTGATCAGAGAAATGCAAATTAAGACAACTCTGAGGTACCACTACACACCTGTCAGATTGGCTAAAATAACAGGAAAAGATAATGACGAATGTGGGAGGGGATGTGGGAAGACTGGGACATTGATGCATTGTTGGTGGAACTGTGAACAGATCCAGCCATTCTGGAGAGCAATTTGGAGCTATGCTCAAAAAGTTATCAAACTGTGCATACCCTTTGACCCAGCAGCATTTCTATTGGGCCTATATCCCAAAGAAATCATAAAGGAAGGAAAGGGCCCCACATGTGCAAGAATGTTTGTTGGCAGCCCTTTTTGTAGTGGCTAGAAACTGGAAACTGAATGGATGCCCATCAATTGGAGAGTGGCTGAATAAACTATGGTATATGAATGTTATGGAATATTATTGTTCTGTAAGAAATGACCAGCAGGATGATTTCAGAGAGGCCTGGAGAGACTTGCATGAACTGATGCTGAGTGAAACGAGCAGAACCAGGAGATCATTATACACAGCAACAACAATATTATATGATGATCACCTCTGATGGACATGGCTATCTGCAACAAAGAATTGTCTCAAACCAGTTCCAATTGTTCAGTGAAGAAAGCCATATACACCCAGAGAGAGGGATATGAAATGTGGACCACAACATAACATTTTCATGCTCTTGATTGATGTTTGCTTGCATTATGTTTCCTTTCTCTGATTTTTCTTTCTTGTAGATATGATTTTTCTTGCACAACAATGATAAGTGTGGAAATATGTATACATATATTCGATTTGTCAAGTATTTTATCATAATTAACCTGTAGTGGATATCCTGCCATCTAGGGGAGGGGTAGGGAGTAGGGAGGAAAAATTTGTAACAGAAAGCTTTGTAAGGGTTAAGGTTGAAGAATTACCCATACATATGTTTTGCAAATAAAAAATAAAAAAAATATAAAATATAAAAAAATAATAAATAATAAAAAAAGATGTGTGGAAATATGTATACATATATTTGATTTGTCAAGTATTTTAACATAATTAACATGTAGTGGATATCCTGTCATCTAGGGGAAGGGTGGGGAGTAGAGGGGAAAAATTTGTAACAGAAAGCTTTGTAAGGGTTAATGTTGAAGAATTACCCATACATATATTTTGCAAATAAAAAGTTTTAATAAAAAAAAAAAAATCTGGTCTCAGACTCTTAACACTTCCTAGCTGTGTGACCCTGGGGAAATCACTTGACCCCAATTGCCTCAGGAAAAAAAAAAAGAAGAAGAAGTTATGTCTCTTATTTTTCCTTCCTTGATCAGGACCCAGTTACTATGCTTCCAAGATCCTTTTCTGCCCTAGGGAAAACAGTCCAAGATTACATATTCTTAAGCACTCCAGCATCTTTGGGGTCACACATTCAGAAATGATTGAAAATGACTGAACAATAACTTTTATTTATTATTGAGTATATTCATTATTTCCCAAACATTATCACCACCATACTCTGATACCAAAAAACATTGAGTACCTAGTTCTAATCTAATCCCTGAATTTGAATAAAGTTTGTTACTTTGTTAATTATCCTGAAACAAAAGTTCCCACTCTTACTCAGTTTACTTCTTTTATGTTTGTTTCTTTTATCATGCTCTTCTCAGAATGGTGCAATGAGTAAACAACTCTTCCTCCCACTCCACCCATAAGGCAATTCTGTGTAATTAAAGACCAATGGCATAAAATTCCTTCAGAAGCTCAGACTGGAAAGTTGTGCCAAAGAATAAATTAAATTGAATCATTAATAATGGGGGAAAATGATGTCTTAGGCTCTTTTTTTTAATGAGATGAAGGAACATTTGAGAAAATTATAAGATATTGTTATTTGGTTGCATTCAAGTCTTCAAAACCCAGTCTTGTCCCATGAAGTTTTCTTTGCAAAGATACTGAAATGCTTTGCCATTTTTTTCCCCAATGGGTTAAGGCAGAGGTTTAGTGTCTTGCCATCACTATACTGCTATTGAGTGTCTTGGTTCAAATTTGAACTCAGGGTTTCCTGACTCTGGGCTAAGCACTCTATTTACTGAGCCCTCTAAATGCCTATAATGTGATAGTCAAGTCCTAAATTTGTAAATGGTAAATAACAGAATTAAATAGTCATGTAAAGATCAATAAATAGCAAAACTTAGATAAATGTAAATTAGAATTGCACAAATAACTAATGTATATTCAGAACAAAAAAAAAAAGATTTAGAAGACAAAAACCCAAAATGTAATAATATCACATTAATTGAGATAACAGATTATACAAGGGGGAAAAAAGTTAGACATTGTGCTCAATAACTTAATTAGAAGAAAAAATCCATACTTGATAAGACCAGGTAAAATTTTGCAGGTAGAGAGAAAAATAAAATTTTAGTAAAGAGAAATTCTAAATATGATTCTCCAAGAAATATCATTGACAAATCATAAAATTATAAAGAACACATGTTAATTCTACAATTTTAATAAAGTTTTAAAAGTGAATTTTTAAAAAATAATAGAGTATCAACAAACATTTTAAAAACAAAGAAAAATGCCACAGTTGGACAAAAATGTGTAAGTCTCAAAAAAAATTGCATTAGCAAGATTATATTATCTACAAACATGATTATATTGTGTGAAAACAGAAGAATTCATCTCAAAGAGAAAGAAGATCTGGAAGATTAATTTTTAAATTCAAAATTTATAATTCATATATATATTCATGTATTTCATAATTATTTATATGAGATACCTACACCTATTACATAAAAATCTGGGCAGATGAGGCATCTAGGATTTTAAGATCTAATGTCATCCTTACTTTGATAAGAATAGGTACTCTTTGCAATATGTAAATCAACTTTTTTGTAAGTGTAGAAAAAAGGAAAAGAAGTTTGTCCCCCGCATACTGAGCCTTTGGGAAATTTAAGGGAAAGACTCTATATTCTGACATGATCAGAATTATAGGGAATGAGGGAGGAATAGTGAAAGGTGTGCTCAGTCCACTTTAATACAGATTCTTTCTTCTTCAGTCATAAGGGACCAAGGATCAGATTAAGGGGACTTTGTCATCCATTAGTACATATCCTTCACCCTGAGCTAAATATTTCATGGATTGTGATCAAAGCATGTCAAGCATAGCTCAATGAATGCTCCATAGAGTATTCTCTATCTATTGTAAATAAGCAGGGACCTTGATTGTCTTTAATATATAAAATAGAAAAGGGGGGGAGGTGTATGCTAAAGTCATTAGAAGAAAAGCACAGCAATCATCAAAAGGATGATTAAAAAAAAGATGATAAAAGCAAGAAAAAATAAATTGAAGAGAAAATGAAACAATTAATTCAGGGAATAAAACTATGAGATGCTGTTGTTGTTTTTCCAGAATTAAAAAAAAAAAAACTGACAAACTATTAATTTATTTAAAGAGTGAAAATGCAAATAAAAAATAAAAATGGAAAAGGTGGTCACCATAAATAAAAAAAATCAACTACATCCTAATAAGTCAGATAATTTTAAAGAAATAGATGATTATCTTAAAACATACAAGTTGTTCAAACTAGTACAACTAGCACAAAAGGAAATGAATAATTTAAATAAACCAATCTGGGTTGAAAAAATAGGGCAATATTAGCATGAAAAAAGACACTACTGACTAAGAGAGCCCTATGGAATAATTCCCTTAAACATTTTAAGAAAAAATAATAGCCATTTTATATAGATTTTAAATCACAGACTAAGGCATAATATTACCTTATACTTTTAATGAGCAGGTTATGATTTTGATTTTAAACACAGGAAAGATACTTTAAAAATAAAATTGTTGACCACTTTATTTAATAAATGAATAAACAACAATGCTAAATAAAATATTAGTCAACTGCATAATAGAATAATACATTAATTAAATTATTCATTTGAACTAAGCACAGTTTATTGAGCACAGGATAGATGTGTTTCATTATATTAAAAGCTTCCATGTAACAATATTTTTATAATTAAAAGAAAAAGATAAACCATACTTTGAGAAATATTTATTATCTCACTTATTATAGATAAAATATAATGAGATGGTAGATAAATATAATAAGCTTAATATATAAAATCTGATAGATAAAAACAGACAACAAAATATATAAGGGACTATTAAAACATAGTAGTAATTCATTTCACAATGCATAGTCAAAGGATTTTTTTCAGATGATTTTCATAAAGAAGAAATATGACCTCGAGAAATAACCAATCTCACTAATAAAGAGAAGCAAAATCATTTTGAAGTTTCACTTCATACCCATCAAATCAATAATAATAAAATCAATGAAACTTGGTGCTGATAATGTTGCAGGAAAACATATAGATGTTTTCTAGACAGAAGACAGAATCTTTCTGGAAAATAATCAGCTTGCAATAAAAGTTATAAAAATAATCATACCCTTTAACTTGATAATATCATTGTTGAATATTAATCAACAATGATATTTGTTGAGAACATGCCTAGAGGTGTTACCATAAACAAACAGAAAAGAACAATTCATTCAAGAGTTTAAAGCAGCTTAATATATAATTGCAAAAAATTTGGAAGGAATCTAAATGTACATCAGTAGGGGAATATTTAAATAATTTGAAACATTCAAGTAATGGAATATTGTTATCAGTTAAGGATGACAAGTATGAAGAACATAAACCAATTTAGAAAAACCTTTTATGGAAGAATGCAAACTAAAAAAGATCACTAATTATGACCATATTATAGAAAATAAATGAACAGAGAATCCTCTTGGGAACTCAGAGAGGGGAACTGAAAAGTTGTTGGCTATTTCTTAAAATTTTCAATAATATTTTATTTTCCAAATACATGTAAAGATAGCTTTCAACATTTGCTTTTGTAAGAATTTATGTCCCAAGTTTTTCCCCCTCCCTCCCTTACTTCTCTTCACAAGACAGCAAGCAATCTGATATGAATTAAATATGTACAATTCTTTTAAATGTATTTCCATTATTTTTCATGTTGTGCAAGAAAAATCAGACCAAAAACCACAAGAAAGAAAAAACAAACAGAAAATGAAAATATTATGCTTCAATCCATATTCAGTCTCCACAGTTCTCTCTTTGAATGCAGGTAGCTTTTTCTATCCCATGTCTATTGGAATTGCCTTGAATCACTGCATTGTTGAGAAGAGCCAAATGCATCACAGTTGATCATCACATAATCTTGTTACTATGTACAATGTTTTCTTGGTTCTTCTCACTTTACTCAGTATCACTCCATGTAAGTTTTTCCAGGCTTTTCAGAAAATCAGCCTGCTCATCCTTTCTTATAGAACAATAATATTCCATCATATTCATATAAAGTGACTTATGCAGCCATTTGTCAATGGATGGGCTTCCACTCAATTTTGTTGACGAAACAACCTGAGTTGACAAAATATCTTGTTTATACATTAATATCATATTTAGCCACAAGGAAAACTGTGGGTATCCCAATCACTTTTTGTCCTTATTATTTCTTTTTTTCCTGAGGCAATTGGGGTCAAGTGACTTGCCCAGGGTTACACAGAGATAGGAAGTGTTAAGTGTTTGAGGCTAGATTTGAACTCAGGTACTCCTGACTTCAGGGCAGGTGCTCTATCTACTGCACCACCTAGCTGCCCCTGTCCTTATTCTTAAAACAAACTAATTATTGTAATGGGGTATTTTATTGTCTGTCTGTCTGTCTGTCTATCTATCTATCTATCTATATATCTACCAACCTCCTTACTTTACAGATTGCAGACATTGAAAAAACACAGCTGGCTGGATTACATTTGTGTATTTTTGTAGTGCTTTTAATCATCCCAAGTACTTTCTTAAATGAAGACTTATCCTTTTAATATATGCGTTTCAGTGATATCTTAAGACAGTGGATATCATAGTCTCAGAAGAATTAAAGTTGAGATCACTCAAAAGGATAATGGATAGACATAAGTGGATGCGAGAAAATTTTAGCACAATACAAATGTTAAACTAAATGGGAGAAACAGTATGATGAATATAAATGTAGTGTAAAAAAGGAAAAAATATAAAATAATAAAGATAGCAGATTCATTATAAACCAAGAGCGAAAGAGTAATTTATGCATATCCCATGGACATCATTGTTTTCCATGATCAGTTAGAAGTTCTCTAAAAGAAGTTGCTAATTTTTTTTTTTTTTTTTTTTTTTTTTTTTTTTACATCATGTATCCTTGTAGTAGCTTAGAAAAGCCAAGTACCGCTTTCAGGGGGAAAAAAAAGTTGTTAAATTTGTTGTTGTTTCAATCATATCCACTTTGTGACCCCACTTGGGATTTTCTTGGCAAAAATATTGGAATAGTTTATCATTTCCTTCTCTAGGTCATTTTACATATGAGGAAACTGAGACAAACAGGGTAAAGTGACTTTTTCAGGCTCAGACAATAGTAGACAGGTAACTCATAAAAATGAGTCTTCCTGATTCCAAGCCTACTGCTCTATCCACTGGGATTTCTAACTGCTCCTGTTAAATGACCAAGAGCAATGCTAACTTTCAGGTAGAGGTTAATGAAAATAAAAATGCCTTTTTTTCCTATGCCAAGTTCATGGATCCTAAGTTAAAAATTCATGTTTTAGAAGATGCTTGCTATAATGTACTTTGGACCACCAATGGAGGACTTATTGGAGAATATATGGAAAAATAATACACATTGAAAGACTTGGAGCAATGGGATGTTCTAGAGCCAAATTTTTTCATCTTAAGACAGATAATTTAAATTTTCAGGATGAAGATTTATTCCTCTGAAGTTGCCAAAAGCTATAAATCAGGACTTGATTTATTATTTTTTTGATTTCCAGACTTTAGAAAATGATGGACAAAATAATGCAGATTAAACTTAAAACATTTTTCCCCTAGAGAATCATTTATTAAACATTTTTCAGCAAATCCATGGCTTGGTTGCAATCTGTTCCACTTAAGGATATATCAACATCAATGAGATCAGAAAGCCATTCCAGAATGGAAATAATTCAAATGTTCAACAACTATGCAATTTTGCCATTACTGTTCTTAAAAAAAAATAATCAATTAATTAAAAGCCTGCTTGAAGAATATTTTTTAAGCTACACTCTTTTCTGAGTTAAACATTCTCCTTTGCCTGAACTTGCAGCATAGTCTGTTTTCCTGCCCTCCCCTTCACTCATACTTCCAGTGCAGTGCCTCCTATTTCCTATCATTCATCTCAATGGGTTGCTAGCAATCTGATTCAACCTCAGCAGGAGAGCATTGAAAGGGAAATAACTACTTCTCTTCTGCAATAATCCTTATAAAATCTACTTTTTTCCTATTCTCTTTTCTGTGTATCTTCCTCTCTCTCCCATCCCCACTAACATGATGAAAATGATTATCATACATACATAATGCTCAAAGATTTAATACCATTAATCTGGTAGAGGATTCAGGCTACCTAAAATGACTAAGTAACTGTTCAGAAGATTCATCAAGGTAATCATTTTGAGCATTTGCTTTGCAACTTGCTATGTTCTAGGAGTCCAGACATTTCTATAATCAGGTCACAGCAGTTTTCTTCTGTTTCTAGACTCTTCTAGCTTTTTTTTTTTTTTAAGACTTCTCCATTCTTTATATCTTAATAAGGCTAAGGCTAAAAGAGGTTATGTGGTTCAGAACTATCATCCTATGTTCTAAAATGACAAGGACTTGTTATGATCAAAGGGATGGAATAAGATCTGGAACTGCGATTTCATCAGTGTAGGAAACGCTTCTATGAGAAAAATCCTTTCATTAATTCAGAATATCATCTTTTCTGCAACATATAAGTTCATAATGTTGTCTCATCTACCAAGACTTCTCTTCCTGTTTCAAATCCTTTAGGATCCATACCCTGACTCCAAAACCTGACTGCCGAAACTAGCTTAAACAGGTTAATAACAGTTGAATGTCAAATTTTCAGAGTGAGAATTGATAACTCAGAAATTGACAAACACTACAAATCAAGGCTTGATTTATTGCTTTATTGATTGTCTAGACTTGGGAAAGTGATAGAGAAATATTAACAAGGCACATTAAGCTTGAAAGTACATACTTTTTTTTTTTTTGAGAGCTAGTTGTTAAACTTTAATCAATACACCCCTGAACTAAAATAGCCTTATGGAATGTAAAGCCAAAGCCAAAGCCAAAGCCAAACTCAGCTCTAATTCATATTCTTCATGTAGGAATTCTCATCCCAAACCCCAAAACTCTGACTTGACAATTTCAAAAAATGTTTTCTCTTACCCTCTCTGTTCATATTTACTAATTGTGGTGTTTTCAACAATTACCATAGTCGGTTAAAGAAATTAGACTAGAAAATGAGGAAACAAAATGATCAATCTTTGCAGATGATATGATAGTATCCTTTTTTTAAATTTTATTTGCATAACATGTGTGGGTAATTCTTCAACATTAATCTTTACATAGCTTTCTGTTACAAATTTTTCCCCCCAACTCCCCACCCCTCCCCTAGATGGCAGGATATCCACTACATGTTAATTGTGTTAAAATACTTGGCAAATCGAATATATGTATACATATTTCCACACTTATCATTGTTGTGCAAGAAAAATCGTATCTACACAAAAGACATATCAGATAAAGGAAACACAATGCAAGCAAACATCAATCAAGAGTATGAGAATGTTATGTTGTGGTCCACATTTCACATCCCTCTCTCTGGGTGTATATGGCTTTCTTCAGTGAACAATTGGAAGTGGTTTGAAACATTTCACTGTTGAAGGGAGCCATGTCCATCAGAATTGATCGTCATATAGTATTGTTGTTGCCGTGTGTAATGATCTCCTGGTTCTGCTCATTTCACTCAGCATCAGTTCATGTAAGTCTCTCCAAGCCTCTCTGAAATCATCTTGCTGGTCATTTCTTACAGAACAATAATATTCCATAATATTCATATACCATAATTTGTTCAGCCATTCTCCAATTGATGGGCATCCATTCAGTTTCCAGTTTCTAGCCACTATAAAAAGGGCTGCCACAAACATTCTTGCACATGTGGGGCCCTTTCCTTCCTTTATGATTTCTTTGGGATATAGGCCCAATAGAAATGCTGCTGTGTCAAAGGGTATGCACAGTTTGATAACTTTTTGAGCATAGTTCCAAATTGCTCTCCAGAATGGCTGGATCTGTTCACAGCTCCACCAACAATGCATCAGTGTCCCAGCCTTCCCACATCCCCTCTAACATTCATCATTAACTTTTCCTGTCATTTTAGCCAATCTGACAGGTGTATAGTGGTACCTCAGGGTTGTCTTGATTTGCATTTCTCTGATCAATAGTGATTTGGAGCACCTTTTCATATGACTAGAAATGGTTTTAATTTCATATGATAGTATCCTTAAAGAATTCTAAAGAATCAACTAAAAGAAGCATTTGCTATAACTAACAATTTTAGTAAAATTGTAGATATAAAATGAACTCATAAAAATCATCAGCATTTCTATATCTTACCAACAAAATACAGCAGCAAGAGAGAGAAAGAAATTTTAGAAAATAACTGCCAACAATATAAAATACTTAGGAGTCTAACTGCCATGACAAATCCAGGATTTATGTGAACAAAATTACAAAACACTTTTCACACAAATAAAGTCAGAACTAAAGAATTGGAAAAATATTAATTGTTCACGAGCAAACCAACCCAATATAATAAAAATGATAGTTCTACTTCATTACTCTACTTATTCAGTATTGTATCAAAGTACCAACAATTATTTTATAAAGTTAAAAAATAATAATAAAATTTATCCAGAAGAACAAAAGATCAAGAACATTTAAAAAAATTTATTAAAGCTTTTTATTTGCAAAACATGTGCATAGGGTCAATGACCCTTGCAAAGTTTTCTGTTACAAAATTTTCCCTCCTTCCCCCCACTCCCTCCCCTAGATGGCAAGAAGTCTAATATAGGTTAATTATGTTAAAATATTTGACAGATCAAATATATGTATACATATTTATAGTTATCTTGCTGTACAGGAAAAAAAACTGAGAAGGAAAACATAATGCAAGCAAACATCAATAGAGAGAGTGAAAATGCTATGTTATGGTCTAGACTCAGATCACACAGGCCTCTCCCTGGGTTTATATGGCTTTCTTTATCACTGAACAATTGGAATTGGTTTGAATCATCTCATTGTTGAAGAGAACCATGTCCTTCAGAATTGAAGATCAAGAATATTAAGAGAATCAAAGGGAGAAAAAAATGGGGGAAAAGGTGGCCTAGTCATACAGGATCTCAATCTAAATTACAAAGTGATAATCACCAAAACAACCTGATATTGGCTAAGAAAGAGTAATACTATGTTAAGGAGAAAGTTCAGCACAGTTAATCACCATATTTCATACCTGGTTGTACTACTTTGGGAAATTTCTGACTTGCACCAAGCCCCTATATACAATAACTCCTTTCTTCCTTGTTTTTCAGCGTTCTATTTCTAGGTTGTCTTCCCCATTAGATTATAAGCTTCTTGAGGATAGTGACAATCTCTCTCTCTCTCTTTTTCTTTATATTTGGATCTTCATAGCTAAATACAATCCTTGGCACATAATTGGAGCATAGTAAAGTTTGTTGACTGACTCCGTATCTGCACAGTTCATATAAGTCTAGTTTTCCAGATCATCTTTGTCCTTTGAAGCTCTTCAACTTCATCTTCTGTTTGATCCAGCAGTTCCTTTGATTTTATTTAAGAACTCATTGTAGTCCCACGACCTTCTCTTTTAAGATAACAAACCTTGAACTAGGAACTAAGTAATGTCCAAAATTCTCTAAAAAATATTTTCAAGTATCAGGTACTTTAAAAAATAATCTATTCTTCTCCATTATCCTCTCTTCAAATTAACCTCCCCCAAAATATTTAGAGTCTTAATACACATCTGCATAATCTGGCAAGACAAATTCTCACAATAGTCATGTCTATACATGAAAATGTACACACACATACAGCTTTACAAGTGTGTATATATGTATGCATATGTGTATAATATATGTATATGTATGTATTTATACATATATATATATATTATAATTTTAAGTTCATTATTTCTTATCAGGTCATGAGTAGCATGTTTCATCTTCATTCTTTTGATTTTTCATTGCATTGATCAGAGTTCTTAAGTCTTTCAAAGTTATTGGATTTGTCCTCTAGAATGTTATCTTTGTATAAATTGTTCTAATTTCACTTTGAATCAGTTCATAAAAGTCTTCCCAATTTCTTCTGAAATTGCCTATTTTATCATTTCTCATGGCACAATAATATTACATTTCATTCATATGCCTGTTTTCCAGAATTCTACGTCCATCCACTGCCAGTTAAATGGGGTCTTATGGACTTCAAGGCTTCCCCTGCAGGGAACCAAATCTATTGTCACTGTGTGGCTTTTTTCTCTGCATATATCTCTTTTTTGTATTCTCAATCTGTCTTAATGCTTTTTAAAGCAAATGCAGGATCAAACAGAGCTTCACGATAATACCATACAAAGTTCAGGATCAGTTGAAGGAACCAGACATTTTTAGCTTGAGGGTTTAAAAAAAAAAGAATAAAGGACATAACAGATTTTTTTCAGGTATTTGGAAAACTGTCATCTGGAAACAGAATTAGACTTTTCTTCCCTTGACTCCAGAAGATAAAACTAGGAACAATAGGTAAAGGTTGAAATGAGTCATAACTTATATAAAGAAAAACTTATATTGCCATTCAGTTGTGTCCAACTCTTCATGATCTCATTTGGGGTTTTCTTGGCAAAAATACTAGATTGGTTTGCCATTTCTTTCTCTGGTTCATTTTATAGATGCAGAAACTGAGGCAAACAGGGTTAAGTGACTGGTCCAAGGTCACACAAGCTAGTAAGTATCCTTCTTGAATTCAGGTCCCGCACTCAATGCACTATAGTGCCATGTAGTTTCCTTTCTTATAAATAGAGCTCTCTGGAGCCCAGTTTTCTGCCTCCAAATTTAGTGCTTTTCCCTCTTTGCCATGCTGTTCAGGCACTCAGTGATATAATAAAGAGAATTAATTTGATGCAGGAGGCCGCAGGGATCTCTCTCAGACCTAATCTTTGCTTTCTCCTTAGACATCTATTGTCTCTCACCTAGCATTACAGTGATTTCTAAGTGATTTGGGGTACCACCTCAAGTTTTTCCCCAATCCAGTCCATTCTCCATAAGCACAAATCTAATCATCCCATTCCTTTACTCCATAAACTTCTGTGGTTCCCCATTTGCTTTAGGATAAAAGGGACCTCTTCTTTTTCATCTTAAAAGTTCTTCTCAGTCTGGACCAATCCATCCAACTTTATTGCATATTTCTCCTCTACTCTATTATCTAACCAAAGTGGTCTTCTCCATGTTCCTTAGATAGGACATTTCATTACCTCTTTCCATAATATTTTATTGGCCATTATTCATGCCTGGAGAGTAAGTCTTCATCATTCTACTTCATCCTTTCTTCCCTCAAGATCCAGGTCAAATATTATTTTCAACATGGAGTCCACATTAGAGGAAGCTGGTGACACAGTTGTTAAAGCACCAATTAACTAGGTGGGTGACTCTGGGTAAGGCATTCAAGTTCTGCTTGCTCCAGTTTCTTCAACTTTTTTTTTTTTTTTTTTTTTTGCTTTTTGCTGAGGCAATTGGGGTTAAGTGACTTGCCCAGGATCACACAGTTAGGAAGTGCTAAGTGTCTGAGACCAGATTTGAACTCAGGTCCTCCTGAATTCAAGGCTGGTGCTCTATCCACTGTGATACCTAGCTGCCCCCAGTTTCTTCAACTTTAAATAGGGATAATAACATCTACCTTAAAGAGTCATTGTAAGGATCACATGAGATATTTATGAAAAAGCACTTAATCCAATGCTTTTTGATCTTACACATAGAAATACTATATAATGCTTGTCTCTTCCCTTCCCTGATCCTCCTCAATTTCTATAAAATAAGAGGTTAGTTCATAGTCAACAAACATTTATTAAGCACCTATTATGTTTACTATGGGAAGTTGAAAGTGGGAGTGGGTAGTGTATAAATTATATATTCATATATATGCATGCATAGTATGTGAGTGTGTCTCTGTGTGTGTTGTCTCTCCTTCCACCCCCATTAAATTACAAATTCCTTAAAAGATTATTTAATTCTTTTTATTTTTTCTCCTCAGCACATAGTAGGGGTTTTGTGAATTTTTTGATTGATTGATAATATTATATAATTAAAAAATACTAGTCTATGGAAAGGGCTAAAAACCCACTTACTGGTCAGTTTCATGAAATAAATAGAAAGAAAAAAATTATAGACAGAGCTGGACAAAACATCAGTGCCTAGCTCATTCAACTTCTGGAGGAAACTGAAGCATAGAACAAGAGTTATCCAGGGCTTTCCCCAAGGGGTACAGGGTCTAGAGAAAAGTTCATGCTTCCCTTGAAGCAGAGTAATGGGAAAGTACACATGCAACAATGATATGTGTACAGAATTGATTCAGTATCTAAAATAAGCCCAAAGGAAAGGCATTGGACCATGAGTGTGGCCTTAGAAAGGCTTCTTGCAGAAAGTAGAATTTAAACAAATAGGGAAAATAAGAGGCAAAGGTTCAGAGGGAAAACGTTCAATGCATGAGGGACAATCAGTGAAAAGGCACAAAATTGGCAGATACAGTATCATTTGTGAATAAAAAAAGCCCCTCCCCTTTGAATTAACCCATTATAATGTTTCCTGAGGGCAGGGACAAAATTTTAGCTTAATTCAATGCCTAGCAAATATTGAATGATAATTTTTTTTTTTAATTCTCTGATTGAAGTTTATGGAGAAATGTTGCATTGCTGTTCTGTTGTTTTTGCTTTGTTTTGTTTTGGGGGTTATTTTGCAACACAATTTTACTTGAAGACCTTGTTTTGAAATAAGTGCATCCTAGGGCTTGAGTAGATCAAGATTTACTGAGTGCTTTGAATCTGGGATAAAGTTGTCTGAGATGTCCCACCATATGAGTTAGAAATGCTTCCCATTCTCAGATCCCCCAAGACTTATCCCTAATCCCATGATTAAAATATATCAGGTTTTCTGCCTATTTTTCTAAAAAGAGATGTAGCACAATAAACCACAGGACTTCAAATAATACTTAATTTGTTTCCCATGATCAAATCCAAATCCAAATTAACAGATGAGGAAACATAATACTTTATTAACCCTATCTTAGAAAAAAAAATTGAATAAGTCATCAATGATCTCCCTAAGAAAAAATTCCGAAGACCAGATGGATTCACAAGTGAATTCTACAAAAAAGTGAATTTCAAGGACAATCAATTCCAATATTATATAAATTATTTGAAAAAAATAGGGGAAAAAAAGAGTCCTTCCAAATTCTTTTTACAATACAAATGTGGTGTTGATACCTAAACCAGAAAGAGTAAAAATAAAGAAAACTATAAACTGACTTTCCTAATGAATATTGATGCAAAAATTTTAAATAAAATACTAACAAGAAGATTGCAACAATGCATCACAAAGATAATATACTATGAACACAAGGGATTGATACCAAGAATGCATAGTTAGCTCAATATTAGGAAAATTATAAGCATAACTGATCATATTGATAACAAAGGCAAGAAAAACATATGATTATATCAATAGATGTAGAAAAAGCTTTTAAAAACACAACACATTCCTATTAAAAATTCTATAAAGCATAGGCATAAATGGATCTTCTTAAAATTATAATTGGTATCTATAATTAGTATTATTTGAATGGGGATAAGCTAGAAGCTTTCCCAATAAGATCAGGAATGAAGCAAGGATGCCCATTATCAATTCTATTATTCAATATTGCACCAGATATGCTAGCAATAAGAGAAAAAAGAAAATTGAAGGAAATAGAATAGGCAATGAGAAAACAAAACTCTCACTGCTGACAAATGATATGATGTTATATTTAAAGAATCCTCAAGAATCAACTCAACAAATACTTGAAATAATTAACAACTTTAGCAAAGTTGCAGGATAAAAGTAAATCTGATAAATCATCAGCATTCCTATATATTACCCACTCCCAAATCCCAGAATACTAGATAGAAAGAGAAATTCCCTTTAAAATACCACAGATAATATAAAATATTAGGAAGCATACCTTCCAAGACAAATTTAGGAACTGTTTAAACATAATTATAAAACATTTTTTTTAATACAAAAAAGTCAGATATGATTAATTAGAATAATATTAATTAATCATGGATACACCAAGCCAATATGTTTTTTCCCATAATCCAATAATCTTTTATTAATTTTTTAAAAATAGTCATTTATGCCATAAATTTGTAGGGGATTGTTTCCAGAAGCTCAGGCTGCTTGCCATTGGTTTTCACAAAGTATGCTTCTTTGGGTAGAACAGGCTTATGTTTCAGTTGAACCCAGGTGCCTTTTTCTTTGGCTTTTTTCTTCTGATCATTTTCTTTTACCCATTTCAAAAAGCTATCTCTGCTCTTAGAATGCTTAATATACTCAATACTCACATTAATTCATCATGTCTTTGAAAGGACCTAGAAAACATGTAACATGTCCCCTTCTTTTTTTTTCATTTTGTGTTCAACATTTTGTAAGCCAACATTTTTAAAAATAACAATTCTATCTAAAATAATTTATTTATTCAGTGTTGTGCCAATCTAACTATCAAAAATATTTTCTAGAGCTAGAAAAAAATCATAAAATTCATCTGGAAAAACAAAGATCAATACAAAGAGAATTAATATTTTTATTTTTAAAGTAAAGGCAGTTGGTCTAGCAATAAGAGATTTTAAACTATATAATAAAGAAGTCATCATCAAAACAATCTAGTATTGGCTAAGAAATAGAATGGTAGGCCAGTAGAAAAGATTAGGTATACACCATATATTAATAAATAACCATAGTAATCTAGTGTTTGATATCCCCCAAATTCACATTTTGGGGACAAAAACTCACTATTTGACAATAACTGCTGGGAAAACTGGAAAACAGTATAGCAGAAACTAAGTGATAAGCAACATCTCACACGGTATACCAAAATAAGGTCAAAATAAGTATTTGATTTAAACAAAAAGGGTGATACCGTAAGCAAATTGGGAGAGCAAGATATAGATTACCTGTCAGATCTATGTAGAAGGGAAGAATTTATGACAAAACTAAAGATAAACAGTATTATAAGGTGCAAAATAGAAATGTGTGATATTAAATTTAAAATGTTTTGCACAAGAAAAATCAATGAAACCAAGTTTTTTTTTTTTTTTTTTAAAGCAGAAAGCTGGGGAGGAAGGGAGGTTTTTTGTTTGTTTGTTTGTTTTGTTTTGTTTTGTTTTGTTTTAACAAGTATCTCTGATAATCTTTAGCAAGATATCTCAGCAGAGGATTATGTCAGATATATAAGAATACAAGTTATTTCCCAAATGATAAATTGTCAAAGACTATGACTGGCAGTTTTTAGATGAATAAATTAAAACTATCTATATAACTCTACAAAATGCTTTAAATTACTATATATTAGAAATTGCAAATTAAAACAATTTTGACATACCAACTCATACCCATTAGACTGACTAATGGTACATGAAAGGAAAATGACAAATGTTGAAGATGATGTGTGAAATAAGGGACACTAATGCAGTTTTGGTGAAATTGTGAACTGATCCAACCATTCTTGAGAGCAATTTGGAACTATACTCAAAGGACTATAAATATGTGCATATCCTTTGGCCCAGTAATACTAGTACTAGGATTATATCATGAAGAATTTTTTTTTCAAAAAGAAAAAGGACTTATTTGTATAAAAATTTTATAGCAGGGTTTTTTTTTTGTGGTGGCAAAGAATTGGAAATTGAAGGGATGACCATCAATTGGAGAATGGCTTAGCAAGTTGTAATTTATAATTATAATAGAATGTTATTGTACTATAAAAAATTGTGAGCAGGCAAAATTCAGAAAAATGAAAAGACTTACATGAACTGATGCAAAGTGAAGTAAGCAAAACCGATAACATTATACACAGTAACAATAATATGAATGACAATTATTTTCAGCAATACAAGGATACAAGACAGTTCCAAAAAATCCCAATGAAAAGTGCTAATCTATCCCACTAAAAGAATTGATGGATTCTAATTAAAGATTGAAGCATGCAATTTTTCAGTTTATTTTTTTTCCTTTTTGTGAGGGTCATAGTTTTCATTCATAATGACATATAAATATGTTTTGCATCATTGCACATGTATAACCTATATCAAATTGCTTGTTATTTCAGGGAGGGGTAGGGGAAGAAGGAAGAAAGAAAATTTAGTACCCGAATTAATGTTAAATTTTTATGTATAATTGAAAAAATAAAATATTATTTAAAAAATTAACAAAGTCTCTGTCCTTTTGAAAGATTTAAGAACTCTGATTAATTCAATGACTAACCATGATTTCAAGGGACTAATGTTGAAGCTATTTATTTACTTGCAGACAGAGTTAGATGATAGGCTCAAGATTCAGAATTAAAGATGTATTTTTGGATATAGCCAATATAGGAATTTGATTTCATTGATTATGTATGTATATTAAAAGAGATTTTTTTCTTTTTTAAAAAGTGGGGTTGGAATTTTGGAGGAAGAGAAAAGAAATATTTGCTAATGGAAAAATTAAATAATAACAACCAAAAGAGAGACAAGGTGGTTTCTTTTCTAATTTGTAGTTGCAGATTCTGTGACCTAACCTCATGGAGTTCTGCTCCAGAAACTCAACAAAGCTATGTGCTTCTGATTTCTTTCAGAATTTGGGGAAGGGATTCAACATGCTTTGTGTATGCTATACAAACTAATCTAAGGAAGACCAACAGATAAATCTAAAGAATAAGACTTGTGTCTTCTGCCTAGAAACATTGCTGACTTTTCAGATATACATCTATCTATCCACTCATATGCATATGTACATATTTTTGTATATGTATTTTCATACACAAACACACAGGTGCATATTTGTAGAAAGCAAGAACTATATACATATACAAGTTCCAACAAATTATTTTCAGACTTTTTTGTTTAATCATTTTCAGTCGTGTCCAACTCTTTACAAGCCCATCTGGGTTGTTCGTTGTTGTTTTGGAAAAGATTTTAAAGTTGTTTGCCATTTTCTTCTCCAGCTCATTCTTCAGATGAGGAAACCAAGGAAAACAGGGTTAAGTGACTTGCCTAGGTCACTCAGGTAGCAAGTGTCAAGAGTCAGGGAGACTCCATCCCTAGGCTTCTATCTACTGTGTCACCTAGCTTCCCTCTTTCAGGCTGTAAGCCCACACAACAAATCTAGAAACACAATTCTTGACTATCAGAAAACACAATTCTTGACTATTAGAAAACACAATTCTTGACTATTCACCCATAGATCCCCAAATAGTCTTGATGAGATAGTTTCAAAAGCTTAAAAGGAACATAAGTAATAGGTCTCCTTTCTATGTTGGAAAATTACCAGACCACTAATACCAACCAAGTTTTGCCTAAATTAGACTTGAAATTAGTTCAAAACCATTTCAGTCACTCTATGAAAGTGATGGTGATTCAGTGTCAGCTTGTCTCTATCTTTTAGACTTCCTTCTACTCACCTAATCTTTAAGTGTTCCCTTTTTGATTTAAAATGCCATTGAGGTTATCTTGCCTTTTTCCATCTCTAGAATTGTTGTATGCTTATGCCAGATGGAAAGAATAAATATCAGGGCAAACTTGTCCCCGTGGCATAAGGAAGGGACACAGCCCAGAATACTCTCTCTTCCTTCTTCTGTTTCTTCTCTTACCTACAGGGTTTCTGGAATAGTTCACACTTGGCAGGACCCTTTTGTGTGGGCTAAGAGAAGGACTCAGTGATTTGCCCTATACTTGTGATTCTGGCTGCCTGTTTGAATTCCAAAACAGGAGTCAGTGTTCACAGCTGGTGATGGGAGAGCAGAACATTAACAGAAGTTAGAGGAAGAGGAAGTCTGCATTTGGGAAAGGAACTCTCCATGCTACTCTGAGCCCTTCATTAAAATCAGAATCTGGAAGGTGGGTGGAAGTTGGATGGAAGGAGGAAGCGTTACCTCTAGATATTTACTTATTATTCAGCCTTAAAGAAAGTTAGCCAGATCGTGGAGTCCTCTCCAGGAAAGTATAAGGGCTAAGGGCACATGACAATAATTTAATGTTTAGAAAGCCTGGACTGAAATAACTACAGTATATCAAAAGCAAATAAATGCTGATGAAATTGGCATCTTTTAATTAGGTTCAGACTATATTTTACATGTGCTGGCTGTACTGTAATGCGTGGGTGTTGTATATAGAGCTTAAATGTATAATTAATGTGGCTTTGAAGCTAGCTCTATCTACATGATTAAAATTTATCATTATATTAGCTTTCAAACTGAGACTTTCTAACAAGTTATAGTTAATGCTATAAATTAGGCCTTCTCTGATGAGCTCTGAATAAAAGACCGTAATTTATCTCAATGATGTTTTATTAGAGACTTTTAATTGCGAAGGCAGGTGAGCAGCACCATACAGGCTCTTGGCCAAATATCCAAAGTGGTGACTTTTTTATGACCAGAATTTGTTTATAGGTTATGCCATTCTTATTGAAGGCTTGATTATGTTCCCTTTCTCCTTAGAGAGAGGTGTTTCAGTTTCTTCACCTTGGATCATCTATAGGGGTTTGAAACCAGTCCATTATGCTGGGTTCCCACCTCATCAAGGCAAGGAAGACCCTACTACTCATCATTTCTTTGACAGCAGAAAGCTAAGTGTGGAAATTCCAAATTCCCTTCTCAGTGAGTTAATAAAGAGGACCTGGGCAGTAGCCACAGGTGAATAGATTATAGTCTTTTTTTTCCTTCCCCCCTGCTTTATCCCCCTCCCCTCGCTCAAGTCACCAATTTGGTGCCAGTTAATATCTAAATTTGTGCTGCTCTGACACATTTTATTAGTGTCACTGTATCCTCCTCAGTTTCAATCACTGTGTTAGAATGACACAATGTGTAAATGTAGCCAAAAGCCCAGGATATGTGCTTAAGTAGGAGTTTAGTGCCAGGACATCTGTGCCTAGGAGCAGATTTCAGATCAGGGTGCCAGTGCCCAAGGAAAGATTCCTTGCCAGCATATTCGAAGCTGAGCCCAACACAGACTGCCACATAGCGGGAGGTGATTACTTTCCCCTAACCCAGGCAGAAATCTCAGCAGCCTCTCTGAAATGGTTAGGCACAAATATGTCAGTCATGCTTCCCTTTTATTCAGGACAGTGGGTTAAATAGGGCTTCTCATTTCAAATTTTCCCCCTGTCAAACTGATTACCAAGCTCATTCCTTTAGGGATTATATTTCTTCCAGTTTCTAAACACTGGTTGTTACAGCATAACATTTGACTGCTCAATTACCACATGCTAGTGAGAACCAGGGAGAGATTTCTATAGGGCCTTTTATTCAATAAGATGAGTCATTTAGGACCAAAGATTTTGAGCCACAAGTACGTTAGGATTCATCCCTAACAGCCCCATAACTTTGCAGATTCTTCTGATACCCAGAAGTAAGGCATTTGCCCAAAGCTATGCAGGAAATAGAAAAGCCAGAATTTGAACCCAGTTCTAACTCCAAATCCAGTCTGTTATCCACTGCATTTCTCAACTGGTCATGTGACCCTGCACAAGTCACTCAATCTCTATTTCTCTCAATTTTCTCATCTATAAAATAAGAATAAGAATGGCAGCTGCTTTTAAGGGTGTTTCAATGATCAGTGAGATAATATTTGTAAAACACCTGGCACAGTACCTGCCACACAGTAGGTACCATATAAATATTATTTATTATTGTTATTTTTCTTATTACTACCACCACCACAAGTACTACTATTATATTCTAATATTACTACTATTACTATTACTACTTTACTATTATTACTACTACTTCACAAATACTAGTATATCACTACTTTACTGCTATGATTATTACTATTGTATCATTACTATACTACTACTACTACTATTACTACTACTTCACTACTATTATGTCACATATATTACGCTACTATTATTACTACTATTATATTGCTATGACTACTTCATTACTAACATATCACTATTGTACCACTACTACTATTACTACTACTACTTCACTACTATGCTTATGTCACTATACTACTACTACTACTTTACTACCACTATTATGTCACTAGTATACCA
>JAJPUD010000054.1:924356-1000454 GCA_023553655.1 Myrmecobius fasciatus | reverse complement strand
CTTTACTACCACTATTATGTCACTAGTATACCACTATTACTACTACTCCTACTACTTTACTACTATTATTATATCACTACTATATTCCTACTATTACTACTACTACTACTTCACTACTACTATTACTATTACTACTACTACTACTTCACTACTACTATTATATTGCTACTATTACTATTAGTAAAACTTCACTACTTCACTGCTGTTGTATTACTGCTATTACTACTTCACTACTGTTATGTCACTATTATACTACAGCTGCTATTATTACTACTACTATTACTATTACCACTACTATTACTACTACTACTATTACCACTATCACTATCACTACTACTACTACTACTATTACTATTACCACTATTACCACTACTACTACTACTACTACTACTACTACTACTACTACTACTACTACTATTATATCACTACTAATCCTGCTACTATTATTACTACTTCACTACTACTATCATTACTATTACTACTACTTCATTACTACTACATTACTACTATTACTTCACTACTACTCTTATATCACTACTACTATTTCACTACTACTACTATTATTGCTACTACTATTACCGCTACTTCACTATTATTATATCACTACTATACTATTACCACAAAAGTACTACTACATTACTATGACTAAGCTACTACTATACTATTGCTACTATAATACTACTATTGCTACTATAATACTACTGGTATAATTCTATTACTACTACAACAATATTACTACAATGCTACTACTACCATACTATTACTACTATAATACTACTAGCACTACTCTGTAAAGAGAAAAAAAATTTTGACCAAAAAGTTAACAGTGTAAATATGTAATAATGGTGATTTGACTGATTTTAATAAACAAAATAGATTTACCAAGTAATAATGAAGAATTGCAGATAAAGTAAGATATCAATGAAAAGGCATTTTGTACACAGTAACAATAAGATTATGTAATGATCAAATGTGGTGTGATTCAAGGAAATTTCAAGAAACTTGTGTGGAAATGTAGCGATTCAAGACAATTCCAATAGATTTGGAATGGAAAAATGCCATCTGCATTCAGAGAGATTGCAATAGTGCATTGAAGCATAGTATTTTCATCTTATCTTATCTTAAATATTATATTATATTTCATCAATATAAATATCCATACTCCTTTAGGATCTCACACATGAAGGGATTTCAGGTTAAGAATTTCAGCAAGTCTTTTCTTCATTTGTTTTCCTCTTTGACTATTTTCCTCTCTGTGGTATCATAATTTACCCTCAATCTTTATATATAAACTTGAAATTTTTATTGGCTTCTTTTCTTTCACCTCTCAGTTACTATATACTCAATATATTTCATATCTCTGCTATTCCCACTGACATTAGCATACTTTAACATTTTAATTGATGATTCCATCACTATGATCCAACAGCAAAAATCTCAGCCTCCTGTGTAGGTCTTATCCATACCATTCCATAAATCTTTCATAGAAGATCTAGTCAGTTCCCTAAAGGCCCTTCTCTGACTCCTTTAATATTCAAGTAGTAGAGCGATTGATTTGAGAAGGAAAGGGGAGAAGAAGTAGAATAAAGGTCACCAGTTTCCAGGTAGAGAGATTTCATTATTGAATTGGGTGGCAAAAATCAATAGTCCCACAAGTTTCTCCTAGCCTCATTTAGTCTTGTTCCTGAGATGATTTATTTCAATCAAGGCTAGCAACTTGGCCATGATCAAAGTTGAAAAAAGTCACTTCACCATAGCTGTTTTTACTAAGTGAGAATTCTAGGATTATTTACAGGAGAATATTCTGATCATATGTTTGAAATGCATGAGAAAAAAACTGTAAAAAAAAAAGAGTTAAATAAATGTCCACTTGCTTTCTTCTTTACTGGACTGGCTGTGGATAGTTGGGGGTCTGACATCACAAAATTTTTAAAATAATCTCTTGAGGCTATGAACTGAATGACTTGAAACACTGCAATCTTGCAGAGGGTAGTCAGTGGAAATGCAAACAGAGAATAGAATAGTTCAGCAGACAAAAGTAGAGTTATGCACTGTAGCATTGTGAGTGGCTTTCTACAGTGTTCTGGTAGAAAAGAAAAATGGCATTGGGATAGTAGTAGCAATATAACAGTAGGAGTAGTAGAATATTCCAGCAGGGATCCCTCAGGAATAAGAATTGTTCTGGCTACCTATGTTCCCTTGCCATATAGGTCCTCAACACTTGTGTCTCTTCCATTCATGTTCCTTGGGCACGCAAATTTCCCATGTGTATCTCTTCTATAGTAGGTATATGTTGTGATTGGGAACATTTGGGAAGCTGTATCCACTTGTGGAGGCAAAGTCTTTTTTCCCTTATTTTCCTCAGTGCTATTTAGTTCAAAGTCTTTTGTTTTGGTCCAGTGTGTTCTCTTGTTAGTCTGGTAAAAGAGATACAATAATAATAGCTTGTGAATAGTTAGTTTTCTGGGGGCCCACATACGTTACAAATATTTCATGGATACTACTGCAAGAGTTCATTGATTTTAATCTAAAATTACATAAATGATTCACATGCATTCCTATTCATAAAAATAGAGAATGAATAAAAAGCATTTATTAAGCATTTCTATGTATCAGGCACCATTTCTTGCCTATAATTCATCATAGGTAATATGCTGCAGTGTATCCGCCATGCATCTTTTCATTGTTCTTTGTGTTGTCTGCAATTTTGCATCATCTGATGTAGTGTGGTTTCTAGAGCCCATTTTGGGGTGCCAAAATGTACCGTTGGGACTAGCTCCCTGGAGGATCTCAGGACCAGCCCGAGTCCTTGGTCGTGGTGGAGGAGTGATGAGGCTGAGACCCACCTGGATGGTCAAAGATGGGAGTCCGTTTATTTCCAGTCTTCTCAGCCCTTAAATACCTTAGTACAATTACATCACCACAACACACTGAGCACATACCAACTGTAGCACTATTACATCACCACAGCACATTGTAGTATCATTATTACTGAGCATATGCGAATTGTAATACCATTACATCACCACAGCACACTGAGCATGTGCCAACTGTAGTACCATTACATCACCACAACACACTGAGCATATGCCAACTGTAGTACTATTACATCACCATTGCACACTGAGCATATACCAATTGTAGTACTATTACATCACCACAACATACTGAGCATGTGCCAACTGTAGCACCATTACATCACTACTACACACTGAGCATGTGCCAGCTCTAGTACCATTTCATCACCACAGCACATTGTAGTATCATTACTACTGAGCATGTGCTAACTGTAATACCATTACATCACCACAGCACACTGAGCATGTGCCAGCTCTAGTACCATTCCATCACCACTGCACACTGCACAAGTGCTAACTATAAGCCCCCTGCTATAGATATGTAAATGCCTTTCTTTACTGTAAGTATCCTCGCTTCAAGTAAAACACAGGTGGTCATGCCCCCCCTGACTTCTTAGGAAGGGTGAGATGCTCCAAGGGGAGATGAGGGCCGAACCAGACATTGTCAGCAGGTTCCCTTTGGGCTGAAGGGTCTTATACCCCACCCAGAGTTCCCCCACTGTCTGTGGCCCTCTACAATCTGAGATCCAGAGTTTCCATAAAAGGTGGGCTTTTTGTCCTAAGGAACCACCTGGGATCCTCGAAAGTATAATGTAATGTTCCAAATGCCTTCCTGCCTGCTCTTCTCCTGTTCAATTTTAGGCTTAATGTGTGATTCATTGGAAAAGATGACAGAGGGTTTTCTCATACTTTGATGGATTTAGGATATTATCATTAGTGAGGAAATCTCCCCACATTATTGAAGATCTTAGCCAATCCATGATTCTCTTTCCAGTGTGATCCTTGTCTATGTTCTTGCCCAAAATTTGCATGAAAATTTTAGCCAGTGTAGCCCTCAGACTGAATATCAATTACTTTGTTGCATAATATCATTATTAAAAAAGAGAAACAAACTGAAAGACACCAGCAGTTATTGACAAGCAAGCTTGTTTTCTCATTCCTATGAAATCTTTTTGACATGGGTTATTCAAGTATCCTGTTAAGAAGAAATGAGTTACTGATCTGACCAGTTCTATCTGGGTGACTGTAGAACAGTGACAAGATGAAACATCTAAGGGCTCCTTTTGGTAATAACGGTCAGAAGAATCAAAAGATTTCTTCTAGGACCGCCCATGACCAGAAGGAGAGCACAATAAAAGTAGTGGCCTAAGTGATGTATTAGACAGAATGTTGGATAGTGAGTCAAGAAGATTTGTGCTTTAATCCTGCCTCAGATGCTGTGTGATCCTGGGAAAATCATTTATATTCTCTCACCTTCACTTTCTTCCTTTGTAAAATGAGGATAATAATAGCACCTATCTCTCACAATTACTATGAGGATGGTATTTTGTAAAGTGATCTGCAAATCTTAAAGGCTTTTATTGTCAGCAGCAGCATTATTATCATCACTATCATTATCATCATTATACTCATCCTCATCATCATCATTCTCATGAATGGGAACAATAGAGTAGGCCAGGTGGACTGGATTCATGTATAACTTTCAGAAAAAAATTGCTTTGTCTAAAAACATTTCTGTTTTACAATGTCCTCTCAAATTTTACAACATAGATTTAGAAATAAAATACAATTGGGAAATACAATAATAGCACAAGCAATAAACTTCAGATAACATCCATTGCTTTTCCAAATTATCACATATAAAAATCATTGATGTTATTACTTTTGGCATTTTAAAACCACTTTAAAGTTATCAGACATGAAACAATTATATTCAATTAGAGAAATAATAATAATGTAGTGCTTAGCATATGCCAGTCACTGTGTGCAATAATTATATCATTTTAATCTCAGAACAACAACCATTATCATTTTTATCTTTTCAAATCAAGAAACAGAGTCAAAGATAAAATAACATCATAAATTACACAACTAATGCATTGCTGCAACTGGAATAGAGAAAGGTAAGCTTACCCCACCAGGAACTACCTGGAACTACCGAGGTGCATTTGTACTTTCCCAGGCAGCAGTTGGATAGGTCCTGCCAAGAACCAAGCTCACCTTGGAAACACTGATTGACTGAGTTTTAAGGGTACAGCAGAAGGCACTGTCTAGGGGCTGTGGCTGGTGCCAGGTTTTCCCCATTAGTCAAACTTTCAAAAGGTAGGACTCATGGGATGCCTATGAAGAGACTTTATATGCATTCCCACACACATACAGCTGCAGGGGCTGGTGTTGGGGAGCTGATAAGGCAGGATATGTGGGACTCTTTTATATTTTCTCCTTCCCCTTTCTATTAGGTGGGGCAGAATTCAAGTTTCCTTACAGTTTTCCAGCATTCTCTTTTCTTAATCTGATTTGAGATGAGAAGGGTTAATAGAGGTACATAGGCTGTAATGGATTTGTTAGCAATTCCCACAAGTGACCCATGACTCTGGGGAGGGGCATTTTGAGTGATTAAGGATGTGAGAAGGGTTTGTCAATATTTTGAGGGGTGCTTTCCCTTTTTTAGCATCTACCTTAATCTTTACATAAAGGGAGCCACATTTTCCTTTTCAAATGGTGCAGAAGGAGACTCAGGAACAAAATAGGAAGTTAAGGAAAGGTTACAAAGAGATTGCTATTTACCTATTTTTTTTCTTCATTCTCTTCATTTGTGGGATTTCTGCCAATTAACTTTTTTTTTTCTACTTTCCTAGAACAATGAAGCCATTAATCTTATCAATTACTTTTAAAACCTTATTTTTTTTAAACAAGATTTAATCCTTATGTTTCCTTAAAATAAATTCTACAGAGTAGTAGTTCAAAACTTACCAAGATGTTTCAGAAGGGGTGAAGGGAAGCAATTGTAGGAAGGAAGTTCCTACAATTACCCCCAAAGTCTTATGTTTCCTTAAAATAAATTCTAGAGTGGTAGTTCAAAACTTACCAAGATGTTTCAGAAGGGATGAAGGGAGGTAATTGTAGGAAGGGAGTTCCTACAATTACCCCCAAAGTCTTAGGAATTTTCCCTGCAAAACTCCTTAATGACTGATCTTGAAACCACCAGAATCTGCTAGAATGTTTCTGATGTTACATAACTTTAATTATTTAACTTTATTTGTATAGCTTCAACTTGATCAGTGTTGGGACTAGAGGGAAAAAAATCATCAAAAAAGAGGTTTTTTCCTCTATTCTTATAATCTATTCTTCTGTGGAAAACCTAAGATGGGAGTTAGTAAAATCAATAAATCTTGCCCAGTATTTTCTCTCACTACAGCTTTTGGAAGTTTTTCTGGCTAGATGCATGCTAAATCTTTCAAGGTAACAGAATATAGTTCACAGAACAGACATGACACACACATTCTGCAAACAGAGATATAGGCACAGACAAAATGAGAAGACAAATATAAACCACAAAATGTTCAATTAAAATATTAACTTTAACTAGTTCCAAGGACACACTAAACCAAATGCAAGCAATTTTTATACAAATAATTTACTTCATACAGAAAAAAACCCTTGCATTTACAAAAGAGAAAATATCTATGCAAATTTTAATCTGTGTGCAAAAACAGGCCTTACCAAAATTATCTGGATTAAGAAAAGGGGGACTGGAACATTTCTCACAAAGAAATCCAAGTCTCTCAAGGATGAGTCAGAAAATTTGAGCAGGAAAGGATCATGGACTCACCAGATGAAGAAGTCAGAACTTGGAGAAATAAATATTTAGTGGTGCCAAGTCTACCCAAATTGGTTTTGAAAAGTATTTTTGGCTCAGTTCCATATACTTCTGACATCAATTAATGTCAACCAGATGGGAACAAGTCTCTAAATTGGAAGTAATTAGAGCTAAGCAAAGAAGGTTATAGGCAAGAGAGTTAGGACAAAAAAAGAAATGAATTTCTTTAATTTCTGAATTAATTTCAGAGAAAGGAAAATGGCATCTTAAGAAGGGCTTAAAGCTGCTGATGCTAGAGTCACATATACATGAAAGGGGTTGGCCCCACAACACAATCATTCTTAGATCTTGTGATAGTTCTTCTCATGGTTAACACTTTTGGGGGAATATAAATGCACTGTATCCTGTGGGAACAGTCAGTGTCTCAAGTTTTAGGGAGTCATGGCCACTTCATGGCAAAAAAAACAGATTTGCATGATGAGAACGGGAGTGCAATACCTGATAGTTCCAAGAACAAGGATTGTGAACCTGTGATGGTTGGACTTGGGAAATAAGGGGAGCTAAATACTTCAGTGACACCTGGTGTTAATCCTAGCAACACATTTTGCCAGAGTGTGATATAATCCTGAACTCAAAGAATTATTATTATGCCAAGCTTAAGACACAGCATATTTTCTGGGCCTTAGCTCTGAGAAACAGGGTGTCTCCAAAATATTTTGACAGAATCAAGCATAAAGCCAAGGTCCTTAACTTTGGCAACTGGGTGATGATATCTTCAATAAAAAGAGAAGGTTTCAAATAAAGATAATGAGCTAAAATATCCTAAATTTGGTATTTGTTTTGGAACCTCCAGTATGGCTTGTCCAATAGATAACTAATGATATGGGATCAAACTTAGGGCAGAGTTTGAGGCTGGATATAGAGATCTGGGAGTTACCCAAAGAGAGAGAAAGATGTAGAGGAAATGACCTTGGAAAGGACCATCTTTTTCAGATATTATGGGCAGAGGGGGGGGAGTAAACCTGGAAAATTATGTTAGGTGTTTAAAATGAGAAGACAGGGAGAAGATGGAACTCATATTGAATGGCCTAATTTTTTTCAGTAAAGCAAAAGTTAAGTACTTTAGCTGAGACACATGTAGAAAGATAAAGGTAGGATGCTTAAGGAGGGAAAAGAAGGTTTGATACAGCTTTTATGAAGGAAGGACAAGATAGGGAATCAACTAGGGAAGAATACCAGAACAGTCTTGCTGTATTGAAGGCTTAATGATATTTGAATAATATGAATTCATAATGCACTCAGGCAACATTGCTGAGGATTTCCTATAGCTACATTCAGCCACCCATTTGAAGGAAAAGAGGAAACAGAAAATATGAGTAATTTGGTCAAAAATATGGAACAAAGAGGGCAAAGAATTTGAGAACAGAAGAAGATAAAGAGTTGAAATAAAGTGACTAAAGTTTTGAGGCAAAAAAAACCAATTAGGAGGTTCTTGCAATAATCTAGGCAGTAGGTGATGAACGAAGCTTGGTAGCTGAATGAGTAGAAAGATTAGAATGGAAGGGAAGTAAAGGAAAAACAAAAAAGGCATTTTACTAAACAGAAAAAAAAAGCAATTTAAAAATGCTTCTCCAGTTAAGACATTGGAATACAAAGACCTAGAATCTAGTTCCACAAACTAACTTACTTTGGACAAGACACATATTTTCACTGAATATGAATTTCCTTGTCTGTGAGATCTTAATATCTATATTATCTATGTTGTAGAATTGTTGTAGAACAAGTATTTTGTAAGCTGTAAATCATTATATAAATCAAAGTTATTATTTTATGATATTATTTTATGATAGGTAAGAATCATAGGAAGAATTTTATCCAATAGTCCTCTGAGTATCAGTCAAATGGAGCACAAAACAAGATGTGCACTTCTTAAAAATGTTCTGTAGTTTCATGAATTATGCCTTTTATAAAGTCCAAATAGAATAATAATTACTAATATTTATATGGTGCTTAATGATTTGTTGTCTTATAATGATCCTATCAAGTAAAAGGTACTATTATTTCCATTTTACAGATGAACTCAGAGGTTAAATGACTTGTCCACTGTCACAAAACTAGAAAATAATTGAACAAGATTTTAAATGAGGTATTCCCATCTTCCAAGTCCAGCTCTTTACCCACTACACTATCTAGGTTTTTTGTCCTTCATTCTCCCACCAGGGAGATGATGCCATGACAGGCAAATGAATTGGATTTAAGTTGGGAAGGGCTGTGCAAGGTCATCTGCCTCACTTTTCTGTCCAGAGCTATCTGGGTCCAATGACCCGAAATATATCAATATGACTGGAGATGGCCCTAAATGAAATGGGAGACCTTGATCTTTTTAAGCTAAGGTCCTCTACAGGTTTCAATTTGACAGAGGTTGCATTCATTTAGTGATTAAGGTTAGGTAGCAATTGAGGGAAAGAATCTTCTTTCATCTAGTCCAAAAAAATCTAAATCGTCTTGATCTATAACTTGCCACTGGACTCAGATGACTCTGGAGGGGAAAGTGAGGCTGGTGACCTTGCACAGCCCTCCCTCACTTAAATCCAGTCTAATTGAATGTAATAGTGCCATCTTTTTTTTCTTTTTCTTTCTTTTTTTTTTTTTTTTGCTGAGGCAATTGAAGTTAGGTGATTTGCCCAGGGTCACACATCTAGGGAATGTTAAGTGTCTGAGACCAGATTTGAACTGAGGTCCTCCTGACTTCAGGGCTGGTGCTCTATCCACTGCGCCATCTAGCTGCCCCAGTGCCATCTTTTTGATATCATGGTCCTCTTTGAGAACAAAGGACAAACAACCTCTGTGAATAAAGCTGGCCTGGAATTGGTCAATTGGAAAACACTTTCTCTCTTTCCTTCCTTCCTTCCTTCCTTCCTTCCTTCCTTCCTTCCTTCCTTCCTTCCTTCCTTCCTTCCTTCCTTCCTTCCTTCCTTCTTCCCTTTTTCCTTCCCTTCTTCCCTCCCTCCCTTCCTTTTTCCCTCCCTTCTTCCCTCCCTCACATCCTGCTTCTTTTTATTCCTTCCTCCTTTTATCCCTCCCTCCCTTTTCCCTCCCAACTTCTCATCTTTCTTCCCTTTCTTCCTCACTCCTCACTCCCTCCTTCCTTTCCTTCCCTCCTTACTATCTCTCTCCTTCCCTCTTTTCCTTCCTCCATTTTACTCCAACTAGAAAACGTAGTCATCCCCTTTCACCATCATCTGACCATTTTTATTGATAGCAATTAAATTCATAATTATTATCAAGAATTAACAAAGAAGGAGTAGTCTTTATAGACACAATAAAGAAAATTAATAATTCTTAATATTCCTTAATATACATACAAAACTGTGTATTTATGTATGTATATATAAGAAATACTTCTATAACTGTCTCTCCCCTTACACTTGAGGACTAATTGTGAGGGGGGACTAGGAATCAAACAAAGATGTGATATAACACCATGACAGCTTCAGGGACAAAGGTAGAAAGGGACAATGGCAGTATGAAGCTTCTCCTTACCAGCTCTGGCTTTTAAGTCTATTCACCCAATTTTAGGATGGGCCACCAGCAATGAGAGGAGATCCCTGTCAACAAGACAGTCAAGATTAAGAGCAGCACTGGCCATGGGAGTTTCTGTTTTCACCTAGAGCTTTTTTGTTCCTTTGGGTCATTGCTGAGGTCAAGTGAAGATCCTGAGTCCAGAATTTCCTTGTCTCATATGATGAATAGCTCTTGTACATACATGGATTAAGAACTGTGGGAAATATATTGATTATATTCCTTTGCTTCCCTCCCCCAGGGGGATATAGCTCTGCAAAATTAATGAATTCAAGCTACACATTTCCTAGAATTCCTGGGTCGTCTGGAGACTTCTGGGGTGTAGGAGAATAGCAAACTTGGTCAATGTTCCTTATGCACTGTTTTCTTATTATACATCAACAATTAGATAATAAGATTAAAAGTAATTAATTGTTTGCAGTATTTAATCATATCTGTTTGATTCCATTTAGAGCTAACCTCCAATGTAATGAAATTGTGTAACATAAGTTCACTGAAATAAAATAAACCAAAGAGAAGTTAGGCTTGCTAAGTGAGTAGTAATCCACAAATCTACACACTCTTTGATAAGGACTCATTTGGTTTCTGTCCTATATTCCCAAAGAGGACAAAAATGACACACTATTTTGGAGTCAAGGTATAGTGCATCTGACTATGATTTTCAGACCAATATTAACTTGGAGTGCTTTACCACAAGTCAGGCACAAATAGTTCATTGGAGTAGAGATGTATCTAAATTTGTGCAGTCAGTATTGCTCTCAAGGCAATGATCAACTGGCTCTTGAATGAAGAGATATGAGAGGACACTTTGAACCTACTCCTTTGTAAAAGTAGGAAGTTCACAGGTGTTACATATTTTACATCTTTTAGAACTTTTTTCAATATATTGACCATTTGTGCTGATTTTTTTTCCTTCTTCAAAACAAATACTATTTGTTATATGAAATGGTCTCTGGGAGTGGGAGGGAAAAAAATTGAGATAACTAGGGTGATATGAAAAATAGAACATATCAACTTATCTTTTTTAAAAAAGACAAAACTACCAGAGTTTGATTTTATAAAGATAAAAAATTTTGTCCCCCCCAAAAGTGTCTTTAAAACAAAAATACAATAGAATGGGAAACAATATTTATGCCAAATGTATCAGATTAAGACTGATCTTCAGAATCTATAAGGAACTAATATGGATTTATGAGATTAATAGCAGAATAATATATCTAGAGCTAGGATGGAACTTAGCATCCATCTAGTCCAACTACCCCATTTTACAGATGAGCCAGCTGAAGTTCACTTTGGCTGAATTACTTGCCTAAGATCACATAGAAAAAAGTAACCCCTAATGGAACAACAAAAAAAAAAATAGACACTTTTCACAAACTAGGAAATACAAATTGCTAATCCATTAAGTGAGAAAAATGCTCAGACTCCATAATAATTAGAGAAATAAAAACTAAGACAATCTTGAGATGTCATTTATTAGATGATGGTAGACTTGTGGAGAAACAGGCACTCTAATACAGTGTTAATGGGATTTCAAACTGATAAAAAAGATTTGGGAAAATGTGGAAATAAGCAATAATAATTATAAAAATGATCCTACAATACTGGGATTCTGTCCCTAGGATTCTATCCAAAAAGAATCAATAAGAAAAGAAAAAAGACCTGTTTGTATAAAATATTCATAGCTTCTCTATTTTATAATAGAAACATTTGGAAACAACTTGAATGTTTTAACAAGTGGAAGTGGCCAAATAAAATATAATTTATTCATGTAATTGAACATTATTGTTCCACAAAAATAGTAAATTTGAAACTTATGAGGAATTATGAAAAGAATTGTACAAGTTGATGCAGATTAAAATCAACAGAGCCAGGAATGCAAATTATGTTTATTATGACCAAGTGGTCAGTTATCCAATTTTCTTGAGCAGAAGAGATATATTTTCTGTGAAGTCTTATATTTACTCTGGTGTTTACCCATGTACCACATCTGAAAGTGTAGAGTATTACACTGACTGTAGCTCCCAGAGAATCATCAATTATATCTGCCATCTCAGAATATCCATTTACTTAAGATCATAAAAGAAACAAATAAAAGAAATAGAGTTGTCATGTCTTCATGAGCACATGGCAACTGGGAGGAAGATAGGGTAGTCACTTTTCTCCAAGTGCAAGCTCTTAGTAATTGTGTCAAAAAAGAGTAAAGGCATCAGCAGAATAGAACATTCCTTTTTTATGCAGTTCCAGTTCCTGTTTAGCAAGTATTGAGTCACTGATCCTTCTATCCCCAACCATTCGGAAGATTCTCATTAACACAGAGTACCAGTCTCTCATTCCACTCATGGGCAAAAGGAGATTCACCAAATCATTGGACATTTTTGGACTGGAAGTGATTGAGAATATTTGTGTTTACTCTAAGAAGTAAAACCAGGTATAGAAACTCTGAGCCTAGTTCAAGGATTATATCCCTTTGTTCAAACTGGCCAATTCTCCATTAAAGTTTTAAAAGAAATCTTGATTCAGAATGTATCATAGAATGCTTTATCATTGAGTTTGTCGGCTTATATCTATTTACTAATGGTGTCATGCTCTGTATGTATAAGCAAAAGTTTATGTAGTAAGAAAGCTCAAACTCTACTTTGAAATAGTTCAGAGCTCCTTGTGATATGTCTTCTTCAAACAGAATTGGTGAAAATTAAATAATAATAGTAATGATCAAATATTTTAGACATACTTTTATTTGGTATCAGATATAAGAGAAGGTAGAGGGGGAAACTGATTCCTTGTTGCTCACAAGGTCAACAGACACAAAAGGGGTTTCATAAACTACTATCTGCTTGATAATAGCAGAGACTACTTTTAGAGTAGTTAGTGACTTGCCTTGAATCACACAGTCACTAAATATGGTCCTTCTGACTTCAACCCACTCACTCTATCCCATTATGGTCATTCTTTCATAGCACAGACTCTGCTTTATTTAAAGTTTTTAATTTATAGGACAAGAACTGTCCATTTGTAAATCATTGTTGTGGTACTCATCTGGTATAAGGCTGCCAATAACGATAGTTTGTTATTCCCCCTACTATATATGCAGGTCACTAAACTTCTCAGACTTTTGTATCCTTGTCTGTAAAATGGGAACATCACATCAAAGGGTTATTGTGAGAATCAAATCAAATAAATCAATTAGCAAGATTTTATTAAGCACCTACCGTGCGCCAGTCACCAGGAAATACAAAGAAAACAAACAAAAAATAATGAATCTCAGAAAAAACTCTGTATGTGTGTGTGTATTCCCAAAATAAAATATAAATTTGACACAAGAAAGTACTAGCAGTATGAGAAGTGAGGAAAATGGGAATTATTATAGACTCCATAGGCTTCAGTTTTGACTTTAAGGAAGTAAGGGATTTTAGCAGCCAATGGGACTGGAAAACAGAATCTCAGACATAAAAAATAACTAGTGTGAGGGCCCAAAGACAGGAGATAGAGCATTGTGTAAGGAGTTGGAAGAAAAGTCAATTTGATAGAATTATACAAATTTGGAAGAAGAGTAATAACTAAAAAGACAATTTAGGGTTAAGTTGTGAAAGATTTTATTAGTTAATCACAAAAGTTTGTAGTTTGCATTATTGAGAAAAATTTGGAACTACCTACAAAAGACAATAAAATTGTGCATACCTTTTGACCTAGTACTATCCTCTACTAATTTTTCCTTCTAAGATCATCAAAGACTCATAATTCCAAGTTTCTTTTTAACAGAAGTTTTTGTGGTGACAAAGAATTGAAAACTGATAGGATGCTCATTAATTGAGGAATGAATAAATAAGTTATATATATGTATACGATGGACTACTATTATATTGTAAGAAAAGATGAAAGGGATAATTTCAGAAAAATCTGGGAAGACACGAAGTGATGCAAAGTGAAATGAGCAAAACCAAGAGAACAAGACACACAGTAACTCAATATTAAAAAGATAATCAATCATAAAAATCTTAGTTACTCTGATACAAACAATTATCTACCACAACTCTAAAGAACTCACGATAAAAAATGCAGTCTACCTTCAGACAGAGAACTGATGGACACAGGGTGCAGATTGAAGCAATTTTCCTTACTTTCTAATATTAGAATAATTTCTGCTAATGCAGAAATATATCCTGTATGTGTGTGTGTACATGTATGTGTATGTATGTGTGTGTGTTGTATTGCTTGCTTTCTTAACAAAAAGAGGAAATGGAGAGATGGAGAGAATTTGAAACTGAAAACAAAATTTTAAAAAAGAAGAGGTTTATGGTTTATCCTAGAAACAATAGGGAGCCACTGGAACTTACTGAGTAGGAGAGCAACATGGTCACATCTATGCTTAAAGAAAATCACTGTAATCTTTGCAAGAGATGTGTTGCAGTGGATAGAGACTTGAAGCTGGGAAACTGAGTAGGTGGGCATTCCAATAGTCCTGCTGATACCAGAACTAAGACGATGGCTATGTGTCAAATGTGGGAAATATTGAGAAAGATGTTGAGAGAGTCAAGTAAACACAAAGATAAAAACAGAAAAACACACACACAGAGAAAATGTATTGGACAGAAAGGAGGCTTTGAAGTCAGGAGAACCTGAGTTTAATCTGTTCTTCTTATACAAGCTATTGTGCTACCCTGGGCAGGTTATTTAATCTCTCCCTGGAAATTCTCTAAGACTGTGAATTGCAGAAAAAGTACCAAATCTGAGTTGATAGAAAAAAAAAAACAGGAGCTCTCCTATTTCTTAGAAGAAAGAAATGCATGCATGTGTGCATGTATGCATGTGCATATAATATATGTGTAAATTTATATGCATGTCTACACATGTGTATCGTGTGTCGATATACATATGCATGTATATGTGTATAGACAATAAATATATATATCTAAACATACCTATATGTACATACATATACATGTGAATATATGCACACATGTACCACAATACAGAATTCTGCTATCAATGTATTAGAAATGTACATCAATCTTGTATGAGTGACAGATTACCTTGTTGACAAGAATCAGTAAGACTTCATTTTACTCAGCTAGATCATTGTTTTTTCAACAATAAAAAAAACTCACAAAAATAAAATTCTCAATTCTTATAGAAATGATTAAAAAAGAAACTATTTTACTACTCCAACCAATGCTATGCTAATGGCTAATGATTTCTTAAGTATTATTTACTATTTGCAGATAGGGAAAATTGAGTCCTTGAGAAATAAAATGCCTTTGTTAAGGCCAGATGGCAAATCTGCAATAAAATCAGCAACAATACATATTCTAACGTGGGATTTTAGACTCAATAATCCAGAAAACTCTGGCTTTAATGAGCAATGATTTCTCCCCCTCCATGAAACAAAAAATGTTAAGATGTAGGGCACATTCAGCTGGTTGGGTTTTAATTCATGGTTCATGAGAATTGAAAATGAAAGTACCTGATAGGGAATTTGGTCCACTCCCTGGGGACAGTACTTTGTTTAAGCTATTGCAAGGACTCACATTATGAAAATGTCACTGTGGGCAGAGAAGTGATCACAAAAGGCAGACTATAGAAAGCAAGAAGACCTAAGCTGAATGTAGAAAAAAACCTAAAATTTTATAGCAAAGGAAGGAAGGAAGAAGAGCTAGAAGGAAGGAAGAATAGAAGGAAGGAAGGGAACAGAAAGATGAAAGTAGGGAGGGAGAAAGGAAGGAAAAATACAGTTTACTATGTGCCAGACTGTGCTAAGCCCTAGAAATAAAAGAAAAAAAGAAAAGAGAGACAGAGACAGACAGACAGACAGACAGAGAGAGAGACAAAGAGACAGAGACAGAGACAGAGAAACAGACAGAGAAAGAGACAGAGACACAGAGACAGAGGCAGGGAGGAAGGGAGGAAGGAAAGGAGACACACTAGGGGGAATGCCAAGGCAGTGTAATTTTCCTAAGATCACAAGATTAGATGACTTTCAGAATTTTTGGACAAAACTCTTAACCAATGTACTCTAACTGTAGCACAAGAACAATTCTTTATTCTTTTTTTGATTCTCTCATAGAGAAAGTACCACTGTCTTTGGTAAAGCATGTTTGCCACAATCAGGTAATCCTTTCTTAGGTCTAACATAAATTCATAATATTGTAGCTATATCTTAAACTAGTTCCCTCTTGTCTTATTTTAACTGCTAAATAAGGTAAACAATTGAAAAAGTTTCCTAAGTGGAAGTGAAGGAGGAAAAAGTTTTGTTCTATCTTTTCTATAGGTGAAATGTCTGGGGAAGGAGCTTTTCCTGCTACACGATGAGAGATAAATGGACATAGAGAGTGAAGAGATGATCTGAGAAAATAGATAAACTGGAAGCCACATAGAAAGAGACCTGGTACAGGCAAGGATGTGGTGATAAGTGTTTAACAACCAGATCTCTGAAAAATATGTACTGGATCACTTTGAAGTTTAATCCCTATAGCATTAACAGTTTCTCCATTACTTTCTTAAGTCTAATCAATTAAAAAATGGCAATTTAATCCCTGTTTTTTTTAGAAATTTCCAAAGTGTAAATACCCTGAAAATTTACAATGGGCAATTGTAAGCCAGTTCCAGCACACTCCTGAGTACAATCCAGATGCACAAAGATTGCAGAAGCTAAAAAATTCTGGATTCAGGTATAAAAGTGATATTAAGGAGATTTTCCTGCCAGTATATTTCCTGCAATATAGAGAAGTTTCTTAACAAACTTAATTAAAAAAAACATTTAATTATTTTTATGCAGCCTGGTGGACCCTTGCTCCTAGGGCTTACCATGTGGGTGCCAAATTTGTTGCAGATATCTGATTGCCTTGGCCAACTGAAGCTCAGAACAAGTGAGTTCAAGTAATCTACTTGCCTCAGACTCCCCAATAATAAGAATCCAAGTCAAGACATCACCCTCCTGATGTCATCCGTTTTCTTGGAGGAGTTTGAAGTCTGTCAGTTACTATCAACCTAGTTTAATTTTCCTGCCAAAACAGTTTTACTGGGATATAGTTGTATGCATGTTATAGCCTTTTGGATTCACAGGGGAGAGTTGGGTAAAGATGGACATCAGAGGTGGATGAGAAGCCCTGAAAAGGACTCAGCCATCACCACAGAGGTGCTAGTCCTCCCTGAACAGCCCCACACTCCTCCACTACATAGACCATAATCTACTTTTTATGGACTAGAAAAGAGAGACAAAGAAAAACATAAGGAGAAGCTTAAATGTAACTGAGAATGAGACTCAGGAAGTCTTTTTCCCAGGTGGATTGTCTTATTCAAGATTCAGGACAACTGGAGGATGCAGAAGCCTGAGAGGATCATGTAGCATGATACATTCACATATATCACATGGTCCAGAGTCCTGGAGACAGGGAGAGTTTCTACATCTCAAGCATCTGCTACACCATCTCATCACCTGTAAAATAAGAGATTGATTTAGGTAACCCTTGAGTCTCCTTCCAGCTCTGAATCTGTGCCCTAAAGCCTTATGTTACTCCAAGAATCACAAGTATTTGTGGTACCAAAAAAGCTGCCAGAAACAGAGATCACCATACGTTCTCTTCAACTTGAATTTTTTTTTTTAAAGCTGTTATTCCGATAGCACACATAATAGATCTTCCTCTGTCCTTCTCTGTGTACCACAAGTTTCAAAATGTGAAGGCCAAAGTTGTTTATTGTAGTCATCTTCTTCCCTCCAGGCTGACAATCAAGTTCCTTTGATCCATATGGCTTCCACAGGCTAGCCAGAGAGGCAATGAACTCACCATCTGTTTCCTGTTGCCTTTTTGTGCAAGCTGGCCGAAGATTTTTCCTGACAAAATCCAATGGCACCATTTCTCCCTTCTCCCTATCTACTGTTATATCTTGTCTCAATCATGACTGATCAATCTGGGTCCACAGTGATGGCAGCTTCTAGATCAAATGAATGTGGAGTATTTCTTTTCCAGTCCCTTCATCTCTCTCCCTGAGGATAAACATGAAAATGCAGGTTAAATTTTCATCTTATCTGCATTTCAAGGACTTCATCTGAGAAGAGAGATCCCCAAGCTCTTAAAAGTGGAGAATTATTATTAGTAGCCATGAAAATTATGCTTAGCTAAAAAAAATACATTTTTGACATCTCACTTGTAAACTCACAGTTGAATCAGGATGGAAAGAATTATTGAATATGTAGTCTTAAGACAAAGGTTTAAATCTTAGCTTTGCTCTTTACTAATTAGATAAACTCAATTCAACTTATTTTCTCTGAGTCTCAGTTCCCTTGTATGTGTAATAGAGAACTGGCCCAGATTTTATGAGCATAAGCAATATCTTCAGCTGATGCAATTCCCATTGAGAATGCAGAGCTGAGAATATTTCCTATCCACTAAATATATGGTAAAAAATGAATTTTTATTTGGTTACTGAACCAAAACTGGGCATCCATTCAAAAAAACACTAACCAGACAAGACCCAGACTCTTTCCTGCGTGACTAGTTAAATCTTGGCAAAGATACTGAAAGTTTCTCAATGGAGAGAGATCTCAGGCCCTCCTATCCTGGGTCAGCATATGGCTTTAATATGGGCCTCTGTTCTTTTTCTCTTTGCATTTTGCCAGGTTCTAGGTAAAGAAGTATCATATTAGATTTTAACCCAATGAGCTTCAAAAGGTTGGAAGAATGAGCCGTCATTGGTGGAAGAAATGGAGTCCCTGCCAAATTCTGAGGACAGCTGAGTCCAATAAAGACCAAAGTCCAGACATACCTGCTTGACCACATATAGCAGTGAATCAAAGGCAGTCAAGCGCAAGTCATGGCAACTCATTTATCGATTATGATACTTTCAGAAAACTTGGTGAAGCAAATACTTTGTAGTGAGCACTTTAAGATTAAGCTAAATTCCCTAGGGAGTGATACACTAAAGAAAAGAGAGTTCCCTAACCTCATTTCCCATTGGGTATATCTTCACAAATCTAACCTTACTACTAACCCTAGGCTAGTCATTCAATTCTTTTTGCCTCAGTTTCCTCATCTGTAAAATAAGCTGAAGAAGGAAATGGCAAACCATTTCAGTATTTGCCAAGAACCCCCCCAAATGGGGTCAAAAAGTCCAGTAAGACTAAAGGGACAAAAACAACAATGAAAATGATAATTATTAAAAAGATATTAAAGTATTAAAAAAGCAATAATTAAAAATACTAGGCTATTCATCACTGTGATTAACATTAATGTAAGATTATTGATGCATTATAGAGAAATCACCTCAGACCCTTAGGGGTAGTCCTGGGACCCTGAAAGAGAGATGGAACCAACTCAGATCTCTGGGAGCCATTGATATTTATGAGAATTTGTAAAAAGGATTCCTAGACCCCAGAAAAGCCCATTTAAAAAAAAAAACTGAAGCAATTGGGGTTAAGTGACTCACCCAGGGTCACACAGCTAGGAAATATTAAGTGTCTGAGGTCAAATTTGAACTCGGGTCCTCCTGACTTCGGGGCTGGTGCTCTATCCACCGCACCACCAAGATGAGTCTATTTCTAAAGCAGGGCTAATAATACAGGCAGTGTCTACCTTGCAGAGTTGTTATGAGTTTTATTTGTTGTAATAGGTATGAAATTTTTTCTAAGAAATGAAGGATTATGTAATTATGACTTATTATCACTCTTAAAATGTATTACAACTGTTGTCCCTGGTAAGTGTTCCTCCTTTTAACCTCCCTGTGTCAATAATGATGGTCAGGTGGAGGTGAGCATTGCTAGTCCTAGTAAGTGGTATCAGGTAGTCCGTTTTGGCCAAGTGGAGGGATGCAGATGAAGGCAATGTGGAGGGAAGCATGAAAGGCACAATATGGCCAGTGAGCAACAAGCCTATGTAGGGTCTCTCTTGAATCCTGCTTTCTGACAGACTCACCTCTCCTGGGCATCCTGCAGGATGTGGTGGACGGCCCCAGACCCCTAATGGCCTCTCTGGGAGTCCAGATGTCCTCTCTGACTGGGAGCAGCATGCAGACATGTAACTGAGCAAATGGCTCTGTTGCCTGACTGGGGCCTCTCAGCAGGCCTTTAAGCTTTACTGTTAGCTCCCAGAACACAAGCCCAGTGAAGGGCCCGGCTTCCCCACAGGAGCCCGGGCTGCTGCAGACACACACTGCCAAATGAATGACAATTCACACCTGGCCTCTCTCTGGGTCTGTACCAAGAGACTGAGCCGGCTGGCATTTTAGCTAGTCTGGCAAGGCGTTTGCTATCAATAATAATATTACTACAGTAAAATATGTCTAGAATTCTCAGGAAATGCATTAATCTAAGTGCCTTAGCCCTCCAAATAGTCTGCCTGCATCCTCATTTTGTCTAAGTTCCAATATGTAAGATTACCATATACCTGAGTTCTGTATAGTCCAGATGCTACTGTGCTTGCTTTTGCATTTTCTCTCTAAGTGCTTTAAAGTTCTTTATTAAAGACATTTGATGTGACACTTATTCCTGCTGATCTGGTACCCATTCCTTTCTCTTTCTAGCTTCCTTCTTTCTCATCACTTAGCACAGAACCTTGCACATAAGTACTTAATAAACATTTGTCAGATTTTATTAGTTTTCTGTTTTAATCTTATGTATATTTAATGAATAAGATTCAAAGTCAGTCCAATCTACTCTGGAGGTAGAAGGGAGGCTATAAAAAGGAGGCAATATAATGAAATATAAAAACCACTAGATTTGTTATGGAAGACCTGAGTATTACCATCTACTGCAAATCCTGGGCAAGTCATTCTGAGTCATGAAAAGAAATCTGATGGGGAAAGTGTTTACTATGCCAGCAAGTCAGTCAACCAGGATTTATTAGGTATCTACTATATACCAACCCATGCAGCTAGATAGCACAGTGGGCCTAGAGTCAAGAAGACTCCTTTTCCTGAGTTCAAATCTGTTCTCAGATGTCAGCTGTATGTTCCTGGGCAAATTACTTAACCCTGTGTGCCTCAATTCCTCATCCATCAGATAATAAGGAGGCCAATTTAATCAATACTTAAAGAAATTAATTCAGGTTATTCACTAGAAGGTCAAATACTGAGGCTGAAGCTTAAATGATTTGGCCAAATAATGAGAAGACAGGACTCACTGGGAAAGAACTGAATGCTGGAAAAGACTGAAGGCAAAAAGAAAAAGGGATAGCAGAGGATGAGAAATGATGGATATGAAATTGGACAGACTTCAAGAGACCGTGAAGGATAGAAAGGCCTGGCAGGCTATGGTACATGAGGTCAGGAAGAGTCAGGAATGATTAAACAACTAACAATAACAACATATGCTAAGCTTTGTGCTAAGGACTGGAGATGATGTAAAGAAAGGAAAACAAGCAAGCAGTGCCTTCCCTCAGGGGGCTTTCTGTCTAATGAAAGAGACAGCATTCAAACAACTGCTAATGATATATATATGTATATATATATATGTGTGTGTGTGTGTGTACATTACACACATACATATACACACATATATACATGTACACACATATATATATACATATACACATGTGTATTTGTGTGTATATACATACATATATAGGGAGAAATCACAGGACTTATTCACTGAATTGATAATTAATTTGCAAAAATTATGAAATGGAGACAATTCTTTGACTCTACTCTGGAAATGAGCATGATTAGAAGTGGGAAATGGAGCAGCAATTACATTTTAATTAAACACAAAAAGTATGGGGATAAAAAAAATCCATAAAGGCAGAGACAAATGGTGTAAAGTGGTACAGAGGCAGATTCCAGTTTGGGAACAGAGAATGGGATGGTGAAGTAAAACTGTGGGGAAGAAGATGGGGAAGGGAAGAGGCAGAGGATAGCATTCATGCAACCATGGATTAGTTGGGTGCACTAGACAGCCTGGACATCATGGGGGAAGTTGAGGGTGGAAGGGTGGGAAGCAGACAAGCTTCTATCGACATCACTTTGAGCTTAGTTCCTTAACATATCCAGATAATCTCAATGGTATAGATAAAAATTTCAGTCATCATCCCAAAATTAACAGCACTTTTTTGATGTCTTAAAACAACATGCTGTTATTATATGCAATGTTTTGCTCGTTTTGCTCTTCACTATTTCATGCAAGTTTTTCCATGTTTCTCTAAAATTATTGAGCTCATCATTTCTTATAGCACAGTAGTATTCCATCACAATAATATACCGCAACTTATTCAGCCTTTCTCCAATCGATGGGCATCTCTGCAATTTCATCACAAAGAGAACTTCTATAAACATTTTAGAATATAAAAGTTTTTTTTCCTTTCCCCCTAATTAACATTGGAAATAGACCAAGCAGTGATAATGCTGGATCAAAGGATATAGGTAGTTTAGTAAGTATTTAGGCAAAATTCCAGATTGCACTCTAATATAGTTGGATCAGTTCACAACTCCATCAACAATGAATTAGTACCCCAATTTTCCCACATTCTCTCCAACATTTGTCATTCTTCTCTTCTGTCATTTTAGTCAATTTGGTGCTATAAAATGATATCTCAAGGTTGTTTTAATTTTCATTTCTCTAATCCATAATGATTTAGAGCATTCTTTAACAACTATAAATTGTTTTGATTTCTTCATTGGAAAACTGTCTGTTCATATCCTTTGGCCATTTATCAGTTGGGGAATGACTTATGTTCTCATTGATTTGACAAAATTTTTAATATATTTTAGATATGATGCCTTCATCTGATAAATTATCCATAAAAAAATTCGCCCAATTTTTTTGCTTTTCTTCTGATCTTGGTTACAATTTTATTTGAATGATATACTTTTAAATTTAATGTTATTAAAATAATCCATTTTACATCTACATTTGCTCCCCATTTTTTATTTATTCATAAATTCTTCACCTATCCTTAAGTCTGATAAGAAATATATTCCATGTTCTTCTAATTTTTTGGTAAAATTTCTCTTTATGTCTAAGTCATGTATCCATTTTAACCTTATTTTGGTAAATGGCTTAAAATATTGATTGCTTCTATGACCAGTTTCTATCACACTGCTTTCCAGTTTTCCCAACAATTTTTTACCAAATAATGAATTTTTATCTTAAAATCTTGTCTTTACACTTGTCAAATATAAGGTTCTTATGCTTATTATAAATTTTATATCTACTTTATTCCAATGATGCACCTTTCTATTTCTTAGCCAGTACTAGATAGTTTTAACAATTACTGCTTTATAATATGATTTAAGATTTGGTACTGCCATACCTCTTTCCTTTACAGTTTTTTTCATTATTTCCTTTGATATCCTTGCCTTTTTGTTTTTTCATGTTTTTTTTTTAATTCAGTAAAAAAGTGGCAATTTAATTTAAGGTCATTTAAAATAAAGTTTTACACAATCAGGAAAGGGGAGGAGGGGAATAGAGGAGGGGAATGTGAGGAGAGAAATGGAGAGAGGGAGAGAAAGACAGAAAGAGGGAAGGAAAGAAAGAGAGAGAGAGAGAGAGAGAGAGAGAGAGAGAGAGAGAGAGAGAGAGAGAGACAGAGACAGAGAGAGAGAGACAGAGAGAGACAGAGAGAGAGAGAGAGAGAGAGAGAGAGAGAGAGAGAGAGAGAGAGAGAGAGAGAGAGAGGAGAAAGAACAAGTTGTGTATGGTTGTGATGGAATTCTACTGTGCTATAAGAAATGATGATCTCAATGATCTTAGAAAGGTATGGAAAGATTTGTATGAAATAATGAAGAATGAAGTGAGCAGAAGCAAGAAAACATTGTGTACAGTAACAATAATGTTTTAAAAATGACTTGGAATGAGCATTATACATAGACAAGTTAAAAATAGAGGACTTATGAAGAAAGATGCTATTTGTATCAAGAAAAAGAACTGATAAATAGAAGTATGTATAGAATAATTATATATATATACACATATAGATATACATACATATATGCATGTATATGTATGTGTATGTACATGTGTGTATGTATGTATGTGTGTGTCTAATGGTAGCCATTTGGGGAAGGGAAGAGAGAAAAATAATTTGTTATCTTTTTGTATATTTGGATGGTATCACAAATTGTTTGTGGTAGGCTTGCAGTTCAAGCACATTCATTTTTTTATTATATTGCTTGTTTATATATATCATATATATTATATTATATATATTGCTTGTTTTGTTCTATGATTTAAAAATAAAATAAATTTCTAATTTTAAAAAATGGACTTGGAGTCCATTTGAACCTTAGTTCAAATCCATCTCAAATATTTATTACCTGTATTACCCTGGGTAGATCACTTATCTGTTTATAAACTGATGATATAGGGACAGCTAGGTGGCATAGTTGTTAGAACCCCAGCCTTGAAGTCAAAAGGACCTGAGTTCAAATTTGGCTTCAGACATTTAATACTGCCTAGCTGTGTGACCCTGGGCAAGTCACTTAACCCCAATTGCCTCAGTAAAAATAAAATAAAATAAAATGAAGATGTAACAGCACCCAACCTGACAAGGTTGTTATAGTGATCAAACAAAATATTTGTAAAGCATTTGCTTTAAATCAGTATGTAATTACTAGTTCTTACTGTTATTTAAATCAATTTGCTATATCACATATATTTGTACTTTAATTGGTTGCATGTGAGATTTGTAGATGAAATTTTAAATAACAGCAGCATCAAAACCCAACAAACCCTATGTTTCGTATGCTGGGAATACCAACTGAACTGCTAGTCCTTATCCTAACCCAGACATATAAAAAACAGCAGGAATTCTGTTTATGACTAAAGTTGTCAACACTTAAAATACATTACAGCAGTCAATATTTAATTAACAAATGGCTATGTTCATTTCACAGATGGAAATGTATAAGAAGGTTACCTTTAGCATGAACAGCTCATGAAAAATTCCCTAGTATATGTGGGGATTTGAATAAAGAAATTACTCCATAACTGAAATCATTAATGGTTAGAATTTAAAAGATAAAAAAAGAAAGAGCCATAGTTAATATCTTGGTTCCAGAATATTTGAAGAAGTCAGTACAAATTAAATGATTTGTTATAGAGAAATGAGCATATTTTATATGATGTTAATAAATATGCACATTATATATTGGAGAAACTAGAAAAAATGTGAATATTGAATGCCAAGTGACTGAATAATAGTGAAATTGGAACATTTGCATTTTACTTATGCCTGAAATAAAAATTTCTATGTGCTTCCCATTTCTGGATAGTAAGTCTCAAGTAATACTTGGGTAGAGCTCTGGATTTGTGGTCAGGAAAATCTAGGTCTGAATCCAATTTATTGCACTTAATAGCTGTGTGACAATGGTCCAAATCAATTAGCATTTCTGAACTTTGCTTCTATAAAATGGGTATAATACCACCTCTAGAACCTACTTAGATACAGCAAGGTAAAAAAATGTATTGAATTCTAGGCTTAATATTAGGAAGATATGAGTTCAAATCCTTCTTCAGACACTTACTACATGACCATGACAGTCCCTTAATTTCTTTTAGTCACACTTCTAGAATGGGAATAGTGATAACATTTATTTCATCAGGTTGTTGTGAGAACCCAATGAGCTAAGATAGACAAAGCGCTTTGTAAATCCTAAAGCACTATATAAATGCTAGTAATTGTAATTATTTCACAGAATTATTGTAAGACTCATGTATATAAAATGCTTTTACAAACTTTAAAGGGTATATATCCATCACTATCAATAGGGCATATTGAATTGATTATCCAAAACGTATAAGTAATTATATATAGAACAAATATATATATTGTATATATATATATATATATATATATATAGCTGGAGGGCAAAAACAGAAAAAAAATGATGACCAGGGTCAAAGATCCTGACCTGGAGTACCCCTTTCTACTTAGAACTCCGGTCTCAATGTCTTGATTGCTAAATGCTTCATGCAGCCCATCATAATTGGCTAACTCCAACAAAGCTTCATTTTACTTCCACAGCCATCTTCATGACAAAGACCTTACAGCCTGTATATCTCTAGTCTGATTTACATTCTGGAATCATAATTAAATTAGTACTGTGATTGACACTGGAAAAAATGTGTAAATCCCCTACCATGCTGCTCACCAAAATCAAAGACCACTCCTTGGTCAATACTCTCTACAACCAGATTAGAATGTGATTTCCTTGTAGCCAGTGACTATCTTCTCTTTTTATTCATAGAGTTTAATGTAATGCTTGATATAGAGTAAACATGTAAAATATACTTTTTCATTTATTTGTTCATTCATTCAACCATGGAGCAAAAGAATATTAAAACTGGAAGGGACCTTTGAAATAATCTAGCTCAATCTCCTTTATTTTACCGGCTGGAAAAGAGAGACAAAAAAAGTCAAGTGGTTTGTCTGACACCATCCAGCCAGTTATCAGTAGAATAAAACATGGGGCCTATGTTCATTCCCTAATTTTCCATGATAACCACTGTCTCTATTGAGGCCAGTACTTGAATCTACCCTAGAGCTAGACAGCAACGCAGTTAACCTACAGATGTAAGTTTGAGTTCTCATTCATCTAAATCATCTGAATTTGATCAGGGATGAAGAAAGGGACAAGCTGTTGCTCTCTGGTTTTTTCCCAACAGGTTTTCTTCTGGGCCTGGTGTGAATGTAAAATTTAATAAAAATTCTTGAGAATGACTGACAGATAATTATTTTAGAGTTTTTTCCTCTTTCCTCAGAAATGCAGTTTCAATTTCTGTGCCCTTTTCAGCTAGTTCCTTGAAAGATGAAGGGTACACGTGCCAAGAAATATTCTAGAGTGCCAGTAAAAAAGTACAATAATCAAATCTTGCTAGGTATGCCTAGCTTATTAATTCATTTGAGATGATCACTCTTTTCTGTTTCCTGAACATCGATTAAAAAAAAAAACAACAAAGCTAGTATCTTCTGTTGGAGGAAGGGAAAATGAGAATTTTTCATTGAATCTATAACCTCACTTTACCCTCTGCTTAAAGAGAAAAAAGACTACTCATAAACCAAAAGCTTATTTTTTTAAACAGTGATCTACACTGAATGAGATGCAGATTTTAGCCTTTTGGGATCAGTCACCATTCTTCTTGCTCAATGGCCCTTCAAGAATACAATATCTCTAAGGTCCCTCCAGTTATAGAATCCTAGGAGCCTATAGTCATTTTCTTTAAATCATGTTCTTTCTCTGACCCTGTCTTTTCTCTTATTAAAAGCAGCTTCCTTTATCATCCATCTATCTCTTTCAAAGACATTTTGGAGAATGCATGAAATAATGTTCCTATAGTATTTTAGGCTTCTTGGAGAAAAGTTCTTTATCTTTATAGGGGATGGCATCTGAAAGCTTTGTTTTCATTAGCTACAAGAACACGTGGATCCATGAGTTAGCATTGGAATTCTCATTGAAAATGATGTAAAAAATTGTAACAGAAAGCTTTGCAAGGGTCAATGTTGAAAAATTACCCATACATATGTTTTGCAAATAAAAAGCTTTAATAAAATAAAAAAATGAAGAAAATGATGTAAAAGCTGATAGCTGATGAAGTCTGACTCCTAGTCATCCAGTTCAAATCTTATCAAAATTTCTCTGTGACTATTTGCAAGTTGTTTGAAGTGTCTATGTGATACATAGAATTTACTTCTTTATCATTTTCAATGTTGTGCAAAATTCTCTATCACAATTGGCCTGAGTAAGAAAAATATTTGCTATCTGTTCCACTTAGATGATTGTCATCTCCTCAGTAAAAAACTGAATAAGTAGAGATTTTTTTAAAGGATAGTAAAGGAGATAGGGTTGAGAAAAGTGACTACTATTTAGGGGAACTATATGAACTTTTCTTGGGGGTGTCAGAAATTTGGGGCAAAGGCAGAAGTTGGGTTAGTATGTTTTTTCTAATGGCTGGTTAGTCTGGGAATATATCTTTCTTGCCATGTAGGGGGTACAGAGACATCACATTTTATAGTCTATTCAAGGTTAAGAGAATGTGCTGAGATAACTGTATAAATATGCATACATATATTTGATTTGTCATATATTTTAACATAATTAACATGTTTTAGACTTCCTGCCATCTAGGGGAGGGGATGAGGGGTAGGAGGGAAAAATTTGTAACGGAAAGCTTTGCAAGGGTCAATGATGAAAAATTACCCAAGCATATGTTTTGTAAATAAAAAGCTTTAATAAAAAAAGAGAATGTGCTAGCTCTTGTTAGCTGTCAAGGGTTCCTCAAGCTTATAGAGGAGTGTCAAGGCATCCCCTTGATAAACAAGATATGCTGGTAGAGAATGACTTTAGATTCATGAGTTAATGCATGGAGAAGTTTGTGAGTGTCTATGGGTGAATTACAATAGTCAAAAAGAAATCAGAATCAGGGGGTTTGAGGGAAAAGGAACTGATAATTTTAGAACTAGAATATTGTAGAGGCAGAAATGCCCTAACTGATGTTGAGTGCTGAATCACAGGAAAGTTCATATGGGAGTCTTGAGTTCCATGCAGCAATATCATGAACAACATTCCAAAAGTCAGTGGTCTTGGGGTTAAGAGAACCTGGGCTCAAGTCATGGCTCAGGCACTTACAGGCTGGGTAAACTTAGTCTCAGTTTACCCATCTATAAAATGGGGAAAATATATCTGTAACACTTAACTCATGAGACTGTTGTGAAGACCAAAAGAGATAGTGTATGTAAAGTACTTTGAAAAACTTAAAAGCTAGGTGGCGAAGTGGATAGAGCACCAGCCCTGAAGTCAGGAGGACCTGAGTTCAAATTTGGTCTCAGACACTTAACACTTCCTAGCTATGTGACCCTGGGCAAGTCACTTAACCCCAATTGCCAATTAAAAGAAAAAAAAAAACAAGAAAAACTTAAAAGCCCTGTATAAATACTGGGATCTGGGAGGGTTTTGCTGCCTTTGGGGTTTTTTAAGTTGGTTTGGACTAGACCTGGGATTTCTTTAGTATAGGGAGTTTCTCGATTAATTCCTGAGTTAATAATTCTGCGACTTTTAGGTAACTCTCAATTTCCATCAGCAACTCTGCTTGGCTTTGACTCTATGGAACTTCTCTAGAAGAAACTGACTACCTAAAACCTCATCACCAGACAGGCCGACTCAAGTTTTGATCCTCAACACTGACTTTGCTTACCTTCAGTTAGTTACCTTTCCCCTCTGATAGGAGGGCTGGAGCTAAGAGCTCTAACCCCCTCCCAAAGCCTTCTTTTAGAGAGAATTCACAGCCTTCTATCCAATTCCATCTTCTTTGTGTAAAAATTGGCTTCAGTCCTTGCCTCTGCCCCTTTCAACTTTTAACACACACACACACACACAAGAAGGAAATGATAAACCACTCCAGTATCTTTGCCAAAAAACAGAACAAAAAAACGGGATCATGAAGAGTCAAATATTACTGAACAACAACAAAGAACTGATCTCCTAGTGCCCTCAAAATTACACTGACTCTAACAATAGCCTCTGGAGAAGGAAATGGCAAAGCACTCCAGTATCTTTTCCAAGAAAAACCCAGTTGTGGTCATGATGAATTAAATATGATCAAAATGAGTGAAAAACCATGAAAGGACATCGATTTTGTTTCTAGTTCTTTGCTACCTCACCAAAGAAGGAGGACTATTATAAATATTTTATTAAATATGGGACTTTTTTCTTATTAATAACCTCCTCAGTGTATATTCCTAGTAGAGCAATCTTTGGATAAATATATGGACTTTTTTTGGTTATTTTTGACAATTTGTAGAATACAAAATGAAATTTTGAGTTTAATAGTGACTTGGAATATTCTTTCATATAGTTGTTAATAATTTATAATGCTTTTTTTTATTTTTGCTGAGGCAATTGGGTTTAAGTGACTTGCCCAGAATTGTCACACTGCTAGGAAGTATTAAACAACTGAGTCTGGATTTGAACTCAGGTCCTCCTGACTTCAGGGTTAGTGCCATCTAGTGCCATTCACTATGCCATCTAGCTGCCCCCATAACATTTCTTTTGAGAATTATTTGATTCATATCCTTAGATCATTTATTTATTGTTCAAAGACATGCTAATTTTCTATATATTAGATATGTGATAATTTTTATGGTTATTTTTTACTTGTTTCCCATCTTACTGTATATGAATAATTTTGTTTGCACGGGAGTTTTTTTTTCAATGTCATGTAACCAAAATTATCTATTTTTATCTTTTGTAATTGTTTCTATCCCTTGTTTGGCTAATACTATATTTCCTACTTATTACTGTGAAATGTATATAATCTACCTCTAATTTAATTTTTAATAGTATAATCTTCTTGATCCCAGAAAGCAAAAAATAATCTACCAGATCACACTGAAATTTGCTTTCAATTTTATTCTCATAAAATTCCCAATCCATTCACTTTTTCGCTTATCTAAATATAATTTAAAGTACTTTATACAAAAAAATAATTTTTTTAAGTTTATTTATTTTTTTTTTTTTTTTTTTGCTTTTTGCTGAGGCAAATGGGGTTAAGTGACTTGCCCAGGGTCACACAGCTAGGAAGTGTTAAGTGTCTGAGATCAAATTTGAACTCAGGTCCTCCTGACTTCAGGACTGGTGCTAAGTTTATTTATTTTTAATACACATTGCTGTATAAATCATGTTGGGAGAGAAAAATCAGAACAAAAGGGAAAACCATGAAAGAGAAAAAAACAGAAAAAAAGAACATAGCATGTATTGATTTACATTTAGTCCTCTTCTTTTTCAGGATGCAGATAGCATTTTCTGTCCATAGTCTATTGGAATTGCTTTGGATCACTGAACTACTAAGAAGAACCAAGCCTTTCATAGTTGGTAATCGCACATTCTTGCTGTTATTATGTACAATATATTCCTGATTCTGCTTGTTTCTCTCAACATCAATTCATGTAAATCTTTCCAGGCTTTTCTATAATCAGCTTGTTCATCATTTTTTTTTTAATAGAACAATAATATCCCATTACCTTCATGTACTACAACTTGTTCAGCCATTCTTCAATTGGTGCACATCCGCTCCTTTTCCAATTCTTTGCTGCCACAAAAAAGAGCTGCTGCAAACATTTTTGCATATGTGGGTCCTTTTTCCTCTTTATGATTTCCTTGGGATATAGACCCAGTAATGGTTGCTGCTGGATCAAAGGGTATGCACAGTCTGATATCCCTTTGGGCATAGTTCCAAATTGCTCTCCAGAATGGTTGGATCCCTTTACAATTCCACCAACAATGTATCAGTGTCCCAGTTTTCCCACATCTCCTCCAATATTTATCATTATCTTTTCCTGTCATCTTAGCCAATCTGAGAGATGTGAGGTGGCATCTCAGAGTTTTAATTTGCATTTCTCTAATCAATAGTGATTTAGAGCATTTTTTTGTATAACTATAAATAGCTTTAATTTCAGCATCTGAAAATTTTCTGTTCTATCCTTTGACCATTTATCACTTAGGGAATGACTAGTATTCTTATAAATTTGACACATTTCTTTATATATTTTAGAAATGAGATCTTTATCAGAAATACTGGCTGTAAAGACTTCCCCTCCCCAGTTTTATACTTTACTTTTAATCTTGTTTCTGTTGAGGGTTTTTTTTTTGTTTGTTTTAATTTTTTTTTTTTGCAAAACCTTTTTAATTTCATGTAATCAAAGTTGTCCATTTTGCCATCGTTCTCTAGTTCTTCTTTGGTCACAAGTTCCTTCCTTCTCCAAAGATCTGATAGGTAAATTATCTCTTGAATAATTTATTCATCCTTCAACCAACATTACTTAGCAATTGGTTTTAAGTAATAACTTTGATACATTTAAGTTTACTGTGTTCTTTCAAATAAAGTGAACAATAGGAGTACAAATTAAGGGGAAAGATTGAACACAAGGAGGCAATTGTGACTGCATAGGTCTTGTCCAGGTTGTGACACTTACTAGCTGTGCTACATTGGGCAATTCACTTAACTTGTTTGCCACACTTTTCTCATCTGTAAAATGGGGGTAACAATGGCACCTAGGGTTATTGTGAAGACCAAATAAGGTGATTGTAAGGTGCTTATCTGGCACATATTCTATATAAATGTTAGCTATTATTGTAATTATTAGGAAGTGACTTGTTAAGGGTTTTAGAGGTAGTAAGTGACTGAGACAGGATTAGAATTTATCTTTTCTTGACTTCACTCTTGTATGTTAGCCCACCCAGAGGCCTACAGATCACAAATCTGTCACAAAGAAATGACTCAGAGACTGTAGTGATCCAGCCATCAATTCTTCAAATCATCCAAATAAATTCTCAATCTACTTTAATGATAATTTCATTCTTTAAAAGGTAGATAATCAATCAAGGGGAAATATTCTTTTAGACCTGACTAATTAAGAGGAACTTGTTACTAAAATAAAAATGATGGGAACTTGGGAAAAAGCCAAAATTCCATCTTAAAATCTGAAAGAATGCAATAGCAAGCATATGGTTGGAGACAAACCCTAAAGTGTTGGAAAGAAAATTTCAGGGAGTTCAGAGAAAAACATAAGACACCCCCCGCCAAAGATATAGGAATGCCAGTTGAAGTAATTGGCCTTCCCCAGTACTGACAGCCTTGAAGCTGTTTCCTGGCATGTCAAAGTCAGAATCCCCTCTGACTAAGAAAGGCCATTTCTGTTCTCATCCTAGAACCTGCTTCTTCCCTCTCCTAGGAGGCCCGCTAGAATCCCCAGCCTGGAGTCCTTAGGCACCTGGCCAATGCACAACATACCCCACAGCCAATTAAGCACTATTTGTAAAGATCATTTGCCTCCCATTAGGTTTTGCAACAGGAAGACAAATGCATCTGTCCCTGGAGGCATTTCCTGACTCAGACAGCCCAGGTTGCTCCGTTTAATGTTCTGTCTGTCCCTGCTGTGTGGCTGTGTGCGCCCACATATACACTCATCCACGCTCCTCTGGGCACATGGGGATGCCTCCAAGATTGTTAAATATTATGAAGAGCGATCTCCCTAGCTGTCGGTCTGGTTTTTCTGAGTTGGTGGAAATGGGCAAAGAAGTTATAGCCCCTCGAGAAGCACTCTCTCTGTTAGACTTAGGACCCCCTATGGGACTATCCAGCTGTGCTGCTCCTGGGCCTGTCATCACTCCCATTTTTTTGTTGATGAATTAAGGTTCTAGATACAATCTCTAGAGAGTATCTTTAGCTTTTCTGTGATTTTAAAAAAGAGAAGAAAAAGAAAAGATATATCTTCTCTAAGGGTTTTGCTTTTCTCATTAATCTTTCTTTGGACATAGTGCCCTTATATGCTCTGTTATCTTTATGAGTAAAGGCTCAAAATACTCCCTGCTCTGTGATTGAATTGTTCAGATTTCCCTCTCTTAGCTTCCCCCTGAAAGTGCAAAGACAAATGCTCCTATTGCAACCACAGGCAATAGCTCTGACGAATTTCCTTGGGAGGAAATTCTTCCCATTACAGAACTTGTTGCAAACAACTTCCACCTGACCTTCAATTCAATTCAGAACACCTCCAGGAAGCTTTCCCAGATAACTCTTCAGCCCAGTGGTCTCTCCTTCCTATGAACTTAAAATACTTATTTTTCATTCACTGGGCATTTAGTCATATCTTGCCCTGGGATGTCCATTCAGGGAAGACACCCAGGCAAGTCATGTCTCATTATTTTCCAGAGTTCACCCAGGACTTCTTCTATCATGACCTAGCTCTTTGTTCTAAAGTCTCACTCTAGCTTTAGAATTCACACCTGGAAATATCTTCCACAGCTGTAATCCATCCCTCTTATTTGAGAGAGCTGTTGTTTCCCTCTCCCACCTCCTCCCATTTCAGACATATAATAGTTGTGCAACACCAGGTTAATCATTTGACCCTTTTTCTGTGATTTTCCTCAATCATAAAATGAGCCAGAGAAGGAAATGGCAAACTATTCCAGTGTCTGCCTAGAAAAAAGGGTCATGAAGAGTTGGACATGACAAAAATGACAGAGCAACAACAATAACTTATGATGCTGGAATTAAATGATTATTAAAAACAACAACAATACACAAATTCTTAGCACAATATCTGGAACATAATAGTTACTAAAAAATGATTATTCTTTTCCCTTCCCCTCTCTCCCTGAGACAGATGATGAATGAATGGTTTCTAATCATGCATTTATGTAGGTATTCTATAGTTAAACAGATTAAGCAAAAGCCAATCTTTCTTTCAGCTCTTGAGAAGTTTACATTCTTTAGAGATCTACTTAATATATGTGTGTCTTTGTAAGCTATGTACAGCCACATGGGCTGTATAAACACATAGACACAGTTTGCAGAGGAAAGGGAAAGTTGGAGTTTGAGGTCTGGATTGTCTCTGAAGGAAGGAAGAGTATGAGACAAAATCTGTATTGCTGCCAGCACTATCTAGGATAGGTAAAGAGAAGGGTTGGCAGCTCGAAGAATTACCCAAAGGCTGAATGCTTTTTTCCCCTCCAGACTCTGAGAGGGATAATGAATTATCCCTGTTCTCACTGAATATTGGTGGTCTAGAGGTATAAGTCTGTTACAGAACAAAAACTATGCTGGTTGTTATTAAGTAGTTCTTTAAATTATATTCACCAGCTTAGCTCCTTCCCTTAATGGTTACATTAAAGCAAATAATGAGTCAATACATTTATCCAACCAAGAAAACAAATAAAAATGGGGACAATTCAACAAAATTAGAATATACCATAAAAACGCAAAAAATGAATATACAGTTTAGAGCAAAATGAAATTTCAGGTCAACCAAGAGGAAGGACCTAGTCTCACCCAAGAGGAAACTATTTGAAGTATTTAGAAAAGCAGGCTAGAAATAAGGGACATATTGAGAAATTGGCTTCCCCATATATTATAGTTTCCCAAGACTTTCTCCTTCCCCATAAAATGTTTTTCACATCACAAGTTTCATCTCTCCAACTTCTATCAGCAACTATATGCTTTTGAGCAGATCCACAGCTTTATGTCAGATATCTCTCCATTTTTACATGTTACATATAGTGGCATATAAAACTCCCCAGTCCTCAGTGAACACACACACACACACACACACATATTTTCATATGTGTGTGTATAGGATATTTTTGCTTATTGATACATGGTCAATAAATATTTTCACTTGATGGTATGCATGTAAATTATACTTCCAAAGATACTTTGAAAATAAGTAATGTAGATTTTGAGAGATAATTAAAATGACTAATATATTAAGAAGCAAAAGTAGACACTCAGAATAAGTTATAACCACAGTTTGTCTTTTTGAGTATCATACTTAATAACCATTAAATTACTTAGGAAGGAATATTCAGAAATGTTTGAAAAACACATATTTTCAAGATCTTATGATGGGTTTTGAAATAATCTGGCTTTTCCATCAGTTAAATTTTGATGTTGCAAATGTATAATCATGGATAGACCCAATGCTTCTATAATGTTTGAGGACAAGCAAAGACCTCATTCATTGGGTAAAATTGCTTGGAATAAACCTCCCAAAGCACTGCACAAACTTCACACCAAGTCAGTATCACCCAAGAGGGATTCACTGGGGAGGCAAATTTCTAGCATGTCTCATTAATATAGATTATAAAAGTCTCATGGCAGTGTCAAGTCATAGAGTTACAATAGGTGGGAGATATGGGAGCAGGGAAAGGGAATAACAGAAATATATAGGAGGAAATCGCAGCCATATTCTGTTTTTCAGCAACTTGTCCAGATCTTAATGATGATGGGGAAAGCTTTGACTGTTTAAACATTCTTTCTGTTGCTGTGCTGAGAACCAGTGTTCTCAAGCCTGCCACTGAACCAAGATGGACAGCAAAGTAACTAATCAGAGCTTGCTTCATAGACCTTTCTTTCATACTCTCCCATGAGCAAACTGTCCTTTTTGAAATGTGATAGGTAGATAGAGAAATTAACTGGGGAATTGACAAGTATTTCTCAGAGTAAATGTCATTTGAGATGAATTCCTACATTATTCCAATAATGATTTAAAAAACTTTTAATATTTCATTCAATTTTTCTCAATAATATTTAAATTTTCCAAATACACATAAAGATAGTTTTCAGCATTCATTTTTGTGAGACTTAGTATTCCAAATTTTTGATCCTCCCTCTCTTAACTCCCCTTTTCTCAAGACAGCAGCCAATCTTATATAGGTTAAATATGTGTAATCCTTTTAAACCATATTTCCATGTTTGTCATATTGTGCTAAAAAATCAGACCAAAAGGTTAAAATGGGAAAACATGGGAAAGTAAAAGCAAGCAAATAAACAAACAAAAAGGTGAAAATACTATGATTCAGTCCATATTCAGTCTCCACAGTTCTTTCTCTGGATGTGGATTGCTTTTTCCATTTCAAGTCTGTTGTATTTGTCTTATGATTCAATTTTTTGTTCCTATTATGTTAAATGCCTTTGTATGATATAATGAATCCTCTTGTTTGATCAATCAATCAACCAATAAATAGGCATTTGTTAAACTTCTACTATGTGCTAGGCTCTTTGCTAGGCACTAAGGCTGCAAATACAAAGAATACTGTTCTCAAAGAGCTTAAAATTCTATGTTGGGAAAGCAAGCATGTAAGTACAATACAGATTAAATATAGACAAGGAAAATAAATACAAAGTAGTTAGGGAGGAAAAACAATAACTAGTTGGCTTGAGATAGTAAAAGGTATGTTAGATGTATTTTTTGAAGAAAATTCAGTATTCTGTGAGGCAGAGGAAAGGAAGGAGTACATTTCAAGTTTGGGAAATAGCCAGGTCAAAGATATGGAAGTGGGAGACTGAATGTCATGTGCAAGAATAGAGAGAAGAGGGAAAGTGATATATACTGAGGCTGGAAACAAAGATTATGGCCAGACTGTACAGAGTTTTAAAAACTAAGTAAAAGTATTCATATTTTATCCTGGAGGCAATAAGCAGTGAAAAGGGAGAATTTGTTGAATAGAGAGATAACACATTCATTTCTGTGGGCAGCTCTGTGAGAATATACTGAAGTGGAGAGGGCTTGAGGCAGAAAAGCCAATTAGAAGGTCATTGAAATAATTTAGTCAAGAGGTAATAAAGGACTGAACTAAGGTAATCAGCAAGCTAGTAAAGAGAGGAGGTCAATGAAAAAGATGGTATTGGATTAGATTTGATCATTGATTACTTATATTTGATGAAGGAGGGAGGATTTTTAGCATAATAATTTCAATGATGTTATGATTCTGGAGGGTTGGAAGAATGGTAATGGCTTTAACAGAAATTGGAAAGTTTGAGTAGAAAGATAATGATTTTTATTTTAATTATGTTAGATTCAAAATGTTTTTAAGACATACAGTTTGAAATTTCGAATAGTTAAAAGACTGAAGTTGAGAGAAGATATGTCTGTCTGTCTGTCTCTCTCTGTCTGTCTCTGTCTCTGTCTCTGTCTCTGTCTCTGTCTCTCTCTCTCTCTCCCCCTCCCTGCTCCCACGTCAGACAGTCAGACAAGGAAGGAGGAAGAAAAGGAAAGAGGGAGACAAAGACAGAGACAGAGGCAGAAAAAGGGACACCCGTACACACACAGAGGAAGCGGGGGAGCGAGAGGGGGGGAGCGAGAGAGAGAGAGAGAGAGAGAGAGAGAGAGAGAGAGAAAGGAGACAGGAGAGAAAGAGACAGAGATACACACAGAGAGACAGAGACACACAGAGACAGAGAAAGAAAAACAGAGAGAGACAGAGACAGAGAGAGACAGAAAGACAGAGAGACAGCAGAGAGATAGAGAAAGAGAGACAGAGAGAGAGAGACAGAGAGAAAGAAAGAGGGAGGCAGAAAGACAGAGAAAGAGAGAGGCAGAGAGACAGAGAGACAGAGACAGAGAGGCAGAGACAGAGAGAGAGAGAGAGAGAGAAAGAGAGAGAGAGAAAGAGAAGGAGGGAGAAGTGAAAAGGGAAGATGGCCAAGACAAGAGCCTTGGAAAATATGAAGTCAAAGATGAGCAAGTAGTGAAGATTTAAAAGGAGCATTAGACTCGGAGAGAATGTCATGAAAACCCAAAGAGAAAAAGTGTACCAGATGATAAGGTGGTCAAAAACCTTCAAGAAGATGAGACCATAAAATGTTCTCTTAAGCTTTGGAATTCACTAACAGTTCTAAGATGAAGTGGTCAAAACACAGCTTGTAAAAGTTCTTTCTAGGCTTATGCTGTAATACTCATCTCACAGGGGCCTCTAAATGCAATGCTCTGGGAGAAACTGAGGCAGTATCACAGATTGGAGACTAGGTAATATTTTATTGATGTTAATGGAGAGTTTAGAATCCATAGCTATGGATCCGAACTGCTGGGACTCCTGCCTCAAAGCACACAGTCCATGGAGAGGTTAGACCAGCAGCCACTGGCCAGCCGTCTGGATCTCATTGTAGATCCAGCAATTAGTCGTTTGCTCCCAGGGCCCAGGGGAACAAAGAAGAAGAGGCAGAGGGAGGGATTAGGCACTGGGGGGATTGGAGTTCCAGGAAAGGACTATCAATTCAGTTCTGACAGGTTGTGGGGATGGAGGAAGGATCATAAATTCTGATAAGTTTGGGAAGAAGCTAGGAGCCACTGAGTCTGGGGCCATAAAGATAAGGGGGATGTCCAGGTGTTTGAGATGGGCCATCTGGAGGTTTTATGACTCTTTGAAATGCTAGTCCAATTATTCCTGATGGTCAGAATGGGGGGGTTACCAATCAGGCAGAACAATTGAGGGAAACTGAGACATGGAACTGTAGCACAACAATGCAAGAGCTAGCTTGAATTAGCGGCCAGGAGACAATAGTAAAACTCTGGAAATTGGTAAATGCTACAAATCAGAATCTGATTATTATTTTGTTGGTTATTTAGATTTAAGAAAGCTATTGAGAAAATATAAATAATTCAGATTAAATTTTAAAGTATATTGTGTACATTTTTTCCCTTGGGGAAAAAAAAACAGTTAATAAGTATGTGCAAGCACACTCCCAGATTTACCCCACAATTATTGGATGAGGGTGGGGGAATGAGATTGGGACTCAAAGTGGTGTATTTTAAAAGCTAATGACCCAAACAGTAATAATAAACTTGGTATAGCTGCAAGGAGTTTCATGACTAAAGATGAGGTGTAAGGTTTGTGCTATAATTATATTTGTTTAAGTCTAAATAATCTCATTAATGGATTCATTTATCTTGCTTCATGAACTTTTAAAACATAACATAGATATCTTACTAACATCAGAAGTTATGATAAGTAGTCAATGATAAAAGAGAGGGGTAGCATATAGAAAAGGAACTTCCAAATTAGTATGTTATCCTGATAACAGTATAAAATAGCTAAGTTAACTAGGTGACACAGTGGATAAAGTGCCAGACCTGAAGACCATCTTGATTTAAACACTTACTAACTGTATGACCATGGGCATGTCTCTTAACCTTGATTGCCTCAATTTCTTCACCTGTAAAATAAGCTAGAGAAGGAAACAGCAAATCGTGGTATATCTTTGCCAAGAAAATCCTAAATGAGGTTATATAGTCAGATACAACAGAAAATGACTGAACAGCAATAAAAAAATCAATGTAAAGATTTGATATCTAGAGATTTAAGATGTCACATTCTCTAATGAAACTTTACCTTTTAGGGTCTCTAAGGGTTTTCTAATTGACTTTTTTTCTCAGTTTTTGTTTCTGTTCAACTTCTCTAGCATATGATATTTTAGACCACCTCCTGCTTCACTGAATTTAACCTAATTCAACAGATATTTATTGATATAAACTTTCAATAAGATGCAATCCCTATCCTCAGAAATTTTCATCTAGTGAGTGGGACATGACACACATATAAATACCTATCTAATTTTTTTTAAATAGCATTTTATTTTTTCAAATACATGCAACATTCATCTTTGCAAAACCTTGTGTTGCAAATTTTTCTCCCTTTCCCTCTCTCTCTTTTCCCCCTCCCCAAGAGGCAATCCAATATAGACATGTGCAATTCTTTTAAACATATTTCCATATTCATCATTCTGCACAAGAAAAATCAGATCAAAAGGAGGAAAAATGAGAAGGGAAAAAAAAAAGAAAAAGAAAACAAGCAAACACCACCAACAAAAAGGTGAAAATACTACACTTTGATCCACAGTTAGTATCCACAGTTCTTTCTCTGGATGTGAATAGCACTTTCCATCTCAAGTCTATTGGAATTGTCTTGGATCACCTCGTTGTTGAAAAGAGCCAAGTCCATCAAAGTTGATCATCACATAATCTTGTTATTATGTACAATGTTCTCCTGATTCTGCTTGCTTCATTTATCATCAGTTCATGTAAGTCTTTCCAGGCTTTCTGAAATCTCCTGCTCATTCAAATACTTATGAAATTCTGGCTTGGGGATGGCTAGTTCTAACATGGAAACACCTATGTATATCCTGTACTATGTGGATGGAGGTAGCCTTCTTTAATTGACTGCCTGCATCTTTAAATCTGCTGAGACTGAGTTAATCTTTCATGTTTCTACCATCTTGCTCATTAATCCAATCAGTATAGATGCCACGATTTGAATAGTTGAAAGAGGAAGGAAAATACTTCCTCTACTTGCTTTCTTTTACTCCTGTTCTGAGGAATGGGCCCATGAGTGCTTGTTTCTGTTCAATGTTATTTCCCCCCAGTTTCAGGTGCTTAAGGTGATCCCCAAAGAGGCCAGATGTTCAAGCTATATTTGAGCCTGTGTAACCTTGGATCCAGATTGCAAGTGGGATGTTGCAGACAGTCAGGGTGCCTGAGACTCACACTTGGAGAACAGGGATTTGGATTTGGAGCTGAGACTCTTCCTTATGAGAACCAAGTTAAGCTATGAACCTAATCCTTTTCTTCTCCCTAAAGACTGAGGTATATCCCATATGTTAGGAGAACATATTTGTATATTTGTGATCATACCTTCTGAAGTGAAATTTCTTTTGTAAAAGTTTTGTTATATCTGTATGGGATAAAATGAGTAAAGACCTCTCATGGGTATATGGCCTTGAGACTTTTCAATAATAAGTTGTAATAAGACTATTACTAAGGGGCAGCTAGGTGGTGCAGTGGGTAGAGCACCTGCCCTGAAGTCAGGAGGACCTGAGTTCAAACCTGGTTTCAGATACTTAACACTTCCTAGCTGTGTGACCCTGGCCAGCGTCACTTAACCCCAATTGCCTCAGGTTAAAAAAAAAAGCAAAGACTATTACTAAAAAACTTCAGGTGGTCATTGTCTTGGATGAACATTTCCCATCTTATTTCCCACCCCACACCTCTTAATGAGCATTTAAGTACTTTTTTTAAAGGCAATGATGGCGTTGGGAATTCAGGTAACAGAATTCTCTCATCCAAAAATATCTGCATTTATGGCTGTTCTTTAGGGAAATTTAAATTAAGAGGTTGTTATTTACTAATATTCTTTTGTTTCTAGGATAGATTTCCATGCTTAAAATGTAAGCTTGTACTTCCCCAGACAATGGGAGAAAAAGTACAGGGTTTCTGGTCTATTTAATCTTGTGTTTTGCAGTTTTCACTTTGCACTCCTTTACTGTCTACACCTTATCTGTTAGGAGATTTCTCATGAAATCTTAACAAATCCCTTTTTGTTTTTTCTAACCTCGAAAGTCTCTGATTGTTGTGGTGGTTGATACTGTTCCAGCAGTTTGGCGGCTCGTCCAGGATATTTCCTGTTCTTGAGGGGTCTCTCCTGTACCAAATCCTTGGGCAAATGCCCTCCAGAGAGTTCTCTAGTGGTCCTTGTTTTGGCTCGGGAACTCCCACTCCAAGGGCAAGCAACTGGTGGAGACTAAGATAAGATACTGTGAACCTTGGGAAAGGCACATTTCTATTGATAAAATTGAGTGAGTCCTCTGCCAAGAACTGGTGAACTGCCTAGGTGACAAGGATTGGGACTGTGAGAATTTAGATGGTTAGTTTTTGAAAGGCTTCCATTTCCCTTTGATAATAGGAAAATTCCAAACAGTTGTAGTCCATAAGGATTCTCCCATTTTCCTTTGGTAAAATTGGGTGAGTCCTCCATGAAGAAGATAAGATACCTAAACCTTGGGAAAGGATTTAATGTAGCTGGCTTTAAAAACCTGTCTAATGTCCCAGGAAGATAGCCCTTTAGGAAGAATCGGGATGAAGAACCAAAATGTATAGGGATTGAATACTATTGTTTTATTTGGGCACATGCTCTGTTTACTCAGAGGAATTATTCAGTACCAGAGGGCTGCGTTTAAATTCAAAGGAGAATTCTATACTTTTCTGATAAAAGAACATATTTTACTTCTAAGATTTTATAAGAAATTTATAAGGAATTGCAAATTGAGTGCTAATTCCATATACATGGGCATCTGCCCTCATCAGGGAAAGTGGAAAGAATAAATTGGATTCTTAAGAAAGGGATGATTAAATTGATGTTAGAGATTAAATTCGCTTGGACCAAATGTTTACCTATTGCTTTGTTAAAGAATTCGAATTATCCCCAGAACTGATCTGAAACTTTCCCCATATGAGATTGGTTTATTTTATTTCAGAGGAAAAATGAAATTTCTTTTGAAATTTTGAAATTTTAAGGAATTATGTACTAGCAGTAACCTCATCCTTTTTAGTTCTTAGAAAGCAAGGCTTGCTGGTCCAGACAACACCTTTGGAGTTTCAGTTCCAGGAGAGTGGGTACTTACTAAGTCCTGGAAGAAGCAGAGTGGGAAGGACCTTACAAGACATTATGACTAATACAGCAGTCTGGAAACTGAGAACACCAGACTTTAAGAACCTGAGGATGAACCTCAAGAATGGATTGTTAAGGACAATTTATAACCTCTAAAATCGATTTTGCAATTAGGGATGTTTTGGTGGGAGGGGAGATTAATTGTGCTTAGAGGAATTTTTCATATTGATGTTATACCTGTTATTTATATTTCCAGAAAAGTTTATAAAGATTCCTTGATTGCAAGAAGTTGAATTAACATTTTTTAGGATGAAGAAATCATTAATGTTAATTCTGATAGTGTTCTTTAATGTGAAATTAGGACAATACATTCTATATTTCATGTGATATTTAAGTGATTGTATAGAGTCATTTTAAAGTTGTTCCCATTATTTAAGGAGATTCTGAGAACAATGATATATGCATTTGTCCCTTTCAACATGGCTTTAATATCTGAATATGTGTTTATATAGATTGTTTATTGAGCATCTTAAATAAAATGATTTGTGTGATGTTGAATTTAAAACCCATCTACTTAGATATGAAGATAAACTTTCTGGGATGAATCTCTTACTGTTATCAATGTAAGATTATAGTTAATACTTATTTAGGAGATGTGATCCTTGAGAGCTAAATTTACCTGAACCTTTGATTAATAAAACTTACTATTTGAGATAAAATCTCTTAGGACTATAGCTGATATTATTTGGAGTTTTGAATTCAGGTCTGATGGATCATCAAGTCAGTAATCCAGCATCTGAAAGGAATATGTCACAAGCTACTCAGAGGAATGTGATCCTGAATTGTTACAGATAGAGATTAGTATCTAGGCAAGAGTTGGGAGGACAACCTTGGCCTCTGCTTAAGGTGGGATCCTTCTGACTCAGTTTCCCAGTGGTGTTCCTTTGAATAAGAACCCACCTCATTATTCCAGAGTCTAGTTATAAGATATTGCATACTATTAGCTAAGGATGCTTTACCTGCCATGTAGGTGCTCTCAGGCTGAGGCCCGAAGGACCAGTTTTGATGCTTTTATAATCATGTCCCTGCTTTTTTCCTCTTATAGCAAATTTCTGTAATCAGGGCAAGTGGTCAGTAGAAGCCATGAGCACAATTCAAGTATCATTCAAGTATGTAAGATCTTGCAGTTTCCTATTTGGAAATATATGATCATTATATCCTAAATAAGTAGGTATTTGGCCTAGTAATCTGTTGCTAGATGCATGTCTGTCTTTATTTTAGCATTTCTGTTGCTGCTGAGGCATCTTTATTTGTGAAGAGTTACTTACTCTAATTACTGGGGACACAAGTGGTTGGGATGATGGATGGGATTTGGGCTACAGAACCCCACTTTGTATGCTGAATAGGCTCATTAGACTCCAGGTCATGGTCAAAATGGTTATTAACCAGACAACAAAGGCACTAGACCAGGCCACTCAGACTAGACAAGCAGTACTCTAGTACTATCTATAGTAATATATATATATGTATATATATATATATATAATACTAATACATATTAGTATTACACTACTTGTTGGTTGAAGAAGGTAGAGTTTGTGGGAAATTAAATTTCTGCTGTATCAAAATTGATAATAATGGACAAGTAGTGAAGGAAATTGCCAAAGACATCAGAAAATTGCCCCCTGTCCCATTCAGACTTGGAACTCACTGAAGTGATCTATGATGTAGGGGTTTGTCACCAAATTATGGCAGGCCCCAAAAATTGGGGTTTGGTCATGTGAAGAATTCACAATGGCCGTTCTCTTTGGCAAAGGGTAGATTTATCTGGGGGAACAGGTTATAAACAAAAGGAAGGGATGGTAAATATGGAATAGAATTGGGAGAACATATGAAAAACAATTCCTCAGTGTAACTCACAATTTCCCAGTAGAAAGGGAGGTTGGTACATGCCCTTAGCTGGCAGATTAAATCCTGAAAGGGACTTAGCACCCTAAAAGAGTTAGTTATAAGGAAGAGAAATGGGGTTGGGAAGCATAGTGAAGTTAGAACAGATACCATGTGGCATGGGGGAAAGGAAAAGACACCACAGGACAGAAAGCTGTGGGGGGCTGACCCAAAGGAAGGCAGCAGCCATGGGATGACCCACAAGTATGTTTTGTAGGGAAAATTTACCCTCAGAGACATAAGAGGGATTTCCCCTGAAGAAAGATTGGACAACCTGGAGGGGGAGATCCAGTAAGACTTGGACCTTTAGAGGGTGGAACCAATAAATAAAACTAAAAACAGGTTCTTTGGTTCCTGATGAGGATGGATCCCAGTAGAGAAAAAGGACAAAACCAGACCCAGAGGGATTGGAGACTGAGAACAAGATGGTTGAGGAAATGTATCAAGAATGGTGTGAGACATCTTCATAAATTAATAAAAAAAGAGGAGAAACTGTATGGGATTAACTGAGCGGCCTTGAGACTATAATAATAAGTTGAACTACAGCTAAAAAGCTGTAGGTATTCAATTGATTTTGGTTCAACATTTCCCCTCCAGTTCCTTTTTAATTAGCATTTAAATATTTCTTTTAAAGATGATGATAGCTTTGAGAATTCAAGTAACAGAATTCTCTCGTCCAAGAATATCTACTTGTATGGTTCTCTAGGGAAATTTAAATTAAAAGCTTGTTATTTACAAATATTCTTTTGTTTCTGGGATAGACTTCTATTTTTAGAATGTAAGTCTGGACTCCCCCAGAAAATGGGAGAAAAGGTCAAGGGAGGGAAAGGCTTCTGGTCTATTTAATTTTGTATTTTGCAGTTTGTGCTTTGCACTCCTTACTGATGACACCTTGTCTGTTAGGAGTTGCCCTTTCTCCTGAGATCAGTAAATCCCTTTTTGTTTTTTCCAACCTTGTGAGTCTCTGATTGTGTAGTGGTTGCTACGGTCCACACACATCTGTAATAAAAAACTAACATGTGTTAAGTATTTGAGAGGTAAAAGCAAAGTTTTACTTGAAGTTCAAGAAGGGAAGGCCATTACTTGCAGGGAAGTCTCCCCAAGGATTTTTGTTGCATTGGATTTTAAAGAATAGGATTTTAATAGGCATAAAGCTTGTTAAGGTAATTCCAGGCATAAAGAATACCATGAAAAGAGGCCCAGAAATGGGAAATCAAAGAACATGTCTGGGGGATAATGAGTAGCTTTCCAGTTTCTTTGAAGTACAGAATATATGGAAGGGAGCACCCTGAGATAAAAACTGGAAAGTCAAATTATGGCAGATTGCCAGAGATTTTAAATGCCAGACAAAGAAATTCGATTTTGAAACTCCTTCCTCTTTTTGCTGCTTGAGGGTACAATATCTTAATTTTTATCTCACATTCTAATGGTTACCTTTCTTCTCTTTCATTGGTTTCTCTACTCCTTGGGGGCTTTACTCAAGGTTCAGTTCTCAACTTTTCTTCTTTTCTCTTTACATTCTAAATGTTACAATGATCTGGGCCCCGAGATGGGAAGACCTAAATTCAAATCCAACCTCAGACATTTACTAGGAGTGTAACCCTGAACAATTTAATTTAACCTTTGTTTGTCTCATTTTACTCATCTGTAAAATATGGATATAACAACATCTATCTCCCAAAGTTGTTAGGATCAAATGCATAATGACTGGAACATAGTAAGTTCTATTTAAATATTAGCTATTATTATTCTAAAAGTAGCACCTTCATCATTTCAGTGATCCCTTCTTCATGAATAACTCCTAACATTATATCCCCAAACCTGATCTTTCTCTCAAGCTCCAGTCCCATATCTATAAGGCATTATTACTTAAATATCCCATTGTCACTCTAAACTCAAAACACCTAAATTAAACTGTTCATCTCTTCCTCCAAATTTTTTATTACTTTCTGTTAATGATATCTTTCATTATCTATTTGCTTAGTTACTTGGGTTGATTGCTTTATTTTTTTATTCTTACTTCTCCCCTCATATTCAATGTTACCAAGTTTTTTAGTCATTTCTTCCATTCCAATCTTCTTTTCCTTCCATTCTTATTGTCACCACCCTAGAATAAGCTTTTATTAATTTACACTTGAATTACTGTAATGGTTTTTTAATTGGTCTTCCTGAGTTCATTCTGTCTTCATGTTTGAGTCATCCTCCCAAAACATTGTTTTCGTTATGTCAGTCATGTTCTCCAAATATAACTCTCTCTTGAATCATATGTGGATTCTTAATTGTAATAATCATAATCAGGCCCTTTCCTATCTTATCTTCTATTATACTTAACCTGATGTGGTCAAACTAGATAGATATCTATGTATGTCTGTGTGTAGGATATAGATAGATTATAGGTAGATATCCCTACTTTTGCTTGTGAAATTCTTCTTGCCTTTCTTCCCCCTTCTCAGCATTTAACCAAATTTTCCCTATCAATAGGAGATTTAAGACAATAAAAACTAAAAAAAAATCAACAGAAAATGACTGGTGAGTCAAAATACAATAGAAAAACAAAATATGTTTGTTAATAAGTAGACTGACACATATTTCCAATAATAACTTATATCAAAGAGTGTTGTAGTACCCACAGGGAAGCAACCCGACCATTTTATTGTCATCTGTGAAACAAAAAATAAAGAAGAAAGTTTTCAGTGTATTGGATATATCTTCCATTGAGAATTTGTGAAAAGACAAACAAGAATTATAGAAGAGAACATCTGGATGTGTTGTTTTCTGTAGTAAAGGGGACTCAACTGATGAGATCACAGATGTATTGAAACTTGTGCACAGTCAGGACACCAGTTATGAGGGGGGAGGTTAAGTCATAACAATTGGATATTTTAGAGTTCATAATTCCCAGGTGATAGAACAACCAGCAATAGACCCATAATGCAATCACAGGCTGAAGAAATATAATTATTCTCAGGTAGAGGGATACTAAACTAGGCACAAAAGGAATACCACGGTTCTACATCCAAAAGGTAGGAGAGAAACATTAGGAAGTATACTGAACAAGTGAGATGTAAAGCCAGAGTGATCCAAATGGTCCAAAGCAAACTGAATAGGATGAATTAATATGAGTAATAATGGAGTCTGGGAGTTCATGCCCAAAAGCCATGGAAAAGTCAATTAACTAAAAGAGATAGTTATGACTGAATTACAAAAAAACTGTAAAAAATATAACATGAATACTTCCCTCACTCATTCTCCACTCTAAACCAGTTATTTAACATTTTCCAGCACAATTTTGTTTATAGGAATTCAGAAGAAAAAATAAATGTGATCTGGAATGGTGACTAGTGAAGGTGGGTTCTAAAAGGTGGGTCTTCACAGTTAGTATCAAGTTCCAAACCCAAAGAGGGTTTTTACAGTTTTTTAAAAATTAAATCATTTTTCAGTCATGTTTATATCTTCATGACTCTAGTTGGGGTTTTCTTGGCAAAGATACTGAAGTGATTTGTCATTTCCTTCTCCAGCTCATTTTACAGGTGAGGAAATTGAAGCAAACAAGGTTATAAATGACCTATCCAGGGTCTGAGGCCAGATTTGAATGCAGCAAGATGAATCTTCCTGATTCCAGGCTGAGCCCTCTATCTACTGCCCTACTTAGTTGACCACACATTTAAGTTTATTCTCCATTATTAACATTTTACCATCAGTCTAGATAATCAACAAAATATTTAAATGAACAAAATCAACAAAAAATAATAAATTAAGCTTTGATTTGCAACATTTGCCAATTTCTGCTCATACTAAAAATACAATAATCTATTTTGCTCCTTTGGTGTCTGTGATTCTCATTTGGCACTTAGCACATGCTAGGGATAGGCACAGGGACTGGACCTGTGATTTCACTGGCATAATAGACTGACTCCTACATAGGAAACTCCTTATACTTATGCAAGGATGTACTTTTTAATCCCATTTATAGTCTTATGTATAGTTTCTTAAAGCATAGAGAAAGACAATTAGGTTGTGCAGTGGATAGAGTACCATGCCTGAAGACAGGAAGACCTAAATTAAATTTCAGCCTCAGATGCTTAATAGCTTACAAGTCATTTAATCCTGTTTGCCTCAATTTCCTCATTTGTAAAATGAGCTGAAGATGGAAATAGCAAACCACTCCAAAATCATAACCAAGAAAACTCCATAGGTGTTATGGAAAATCAGACTGGACTGAACATGACTGAAAAGAGGTTTGAGAGGTTGAGACTTGACCAGAATGATCCAGCCAGTATGTGTCAAGGGTGAGCCTTGAATCAAGATCTTTATTCCTTTTTTTTTTTATATCTAGTTAACAGTGCCTTCCCCCTGTGAAGTTACTTTTTTATACTTAGCTGTGCATGGACTATATCTTCTCAGTGGAACATAGCACCATTTGCTTTTTTCTTTTTCCCCAAATTTAGCACAGTGACTGACAGTAATAGTTTAATAAATGTCTTATTTAGTAGAACTGAAGTCAAAGATCATGGCCTATTTTGAGACTGTTTTGTATCTTCCACAATACCTAACATACCAAAGTGAACTAGTTCTTGTATAAATGAATAAAGATGTAATTTATTTCCTTATCTTATTTTCCTTATTTGTTCATTAGAAATTGTAGCAGTCCATGATCTGCAGAAATAATCCAACATCCTCTCCACCACAAAGGGTAGTTAAAAAGCAGACAATGCAGATTATATGTTATAAAATTTATAGAAATTTGGATTGTGGATTTCTCAAGCAATCAGCTCCTAGAAGAGGTTTGTAAAGCATCTTATGCAATTCAGCTCTAAGCAATTATTTTTGATGATAACAATGAAAGTCTGAGGAAGAGCAAGAGGTATGAGATGGAAAATAAATCTATCTGTGAATGATTAAGGTTATGTTAGGAGTACAAAGAGAATGAAGCTAAAAGGCATGTAGAATTAGTAGTACCTTCCCTTCTTACCTTTGGAAATGGAAACTAGCTGACAGAGAGTTGGTTGGTTTCCTGGGGGTGATTAAATATATTTGTGATTCCCCCCTCCTCCTTAACCCCCTTTTCAGTAAAATCAATTCATTCCAATCCAGTATGTATTTATTTTTAAAGAAATAAATTGTTTTTGTCAATTAATAAGCATTTATTTTCTCTCCCTCCCACTTAAGTACCTACAATAGGTACTATCAAATATCTACTATGTGCAAGGTATTGTACTAAGCAGATTAAAAAAAATAAAATGACAAACACTATCTGCCCTTAAGAAGTTTATTTCTACTATGATACATTTATACAGATAATAAGTGTGACAATTTTAAGAGGAATGAGAGAGCACTGTAAAATATGGTCTATCAAAAAGGTCATAAAGGATGAGGTGGCTCATCAGAAAACTGATATTTTAACACCTACTATGCGCTGTGGGGCAGGTAGGTGATACCATAGTGGATAGAGTGTTGGCTGGAATCAGGACATTTATCTCCTTGAATTCAAATTTGACCTCAGATACTAGCTGTGTGACTTTGAGCAAATCACTTACTCCTGTTTGCCTCAGTTTCCTCATCTGTAAAATGAGCAGGAGAAGGAAATGGCAAACCACTGCAGTGTCTCTGGCAAAAAAAAAAAAAAAAACAAACAAAAAACCCCCAAAAAACAACTCCAAATGGGGTCATGAACAGTTGGCCATGCCTGAAACAACCTAACAACAACAACAAAAATGTGACATGCTGGCTGAGCTTCGAGGACACAAGAAAGATAAAATACAGCCCTTGATATTCAGGAGCTCACCATCTAACTGAGGAAACAACATGCAAACAACTACTAGTGAGATATATGCAGGATAAATTAGAGATAATTTCTGAGGAAAATCACAAAGAATAAAGAGGACTGGGGAAGACCATTTTGTAAAAGTGGAACTTTAGATAAGACTTGAAAGAAACCAGGGAAATTATGAGATAGAGATGAGGTGAGAGCAAGTTCCAAGTTTGGGGGTACAGCCACTGAAAACACTTGGAATTGGGAAATGTAAATTTTTTTGTGACAAGAACGACAAAGGAGGCTAGTGTCAATGTGTTGACATTTGGTGTATTAGGCATGTGTGATAGGTAAGGTATAATAAAATTTGAACTGTGCATTTAAGGAAGCTAGTGATTCTAACAGCTAGAGGTGAAGGAGAAATGCATGCTGTGGAAGTGCTCCAAGAAAGAAATGTAGTTGGCAGTACAAAGAATAGCATATAGCTACACATTCAGGAAAATGTGAGGATTTGTTATTTCTTTTATTAAATCTTATTTTTCTGGGCTCAGGGTCTTTCCTCCTGGAACTTTTGTTTAATCAAAAGTCTGTCACTTCAATAAAATTTGACTTATGAAATAATAATGTTAAGGAAAAATTATTTGACATTCCTCAAATAAAATTCAACTTCCCATGAAGAATCCCAACTGTCTCAGATCCCTTGATTATCTTGGAGGCATATTAATCATTTCCTCCTCAATCAGTCTATTGTGAGCCCTCTAAATATAGTTTAAGCTGTAACTTGACTTAGTTTACCTAAAGAGTCTCTTTAACTCTTAGGAGATGTATGAGATTATGATTGTGTTTAACTAAGTTTGTTCGACTTTTATGACATTGAAGAAAGTATGGGATTATGAATCTTTTTTTTAACTTTATAGCCTAAGAGGATGTATGAGATTACAATGTTTGAAAGAATCAGTTCTTTATCTCCCAGATATAATTTTGTCCTTAAGAAGCCTTGTTAGATTTCAAATCAGAGTTCAGGTTTATTTGTTTTTCTCTGCTTCCTGAACAGTGCACAATAAAACATAGGTTTTTACCTCTATAATTTCTATGACCTATTTCAGCAGCAATTACCTACCAAATGAATTCAAAAAGCAGATTTATTTCTTTCATATCAGAACAGTAAGTAAAACGGTGTTGAAAAGATGGAGAATCAATGTAGAGAAAAAGAAGAAAGGATGGAAAAATAAATTGGATTCAGTCTATGAAGGGCCTTGAATGCCCTTATCCTGTAAGCACGAAGAAAGTATTGAATCTTTCTGATCTGAGGAGTGTTTAAGATTAATAAGCTATAGGATGGATTGGGGTGGGTAGTATGGGACAGAGAAATTACAAACTTGTTAAGGGCCATTGAGATAGAAACTAAGAAATAAGAGGAATAAGATAATAATTACTTGAACAAATGTTGGAAGGAAGTCAAAAGATACTTTGAAGGAGAAGATTTAGAACTTGGAGGGTGACAGACTTTGTATTTGAGATAGACAGAGAAGATGTAATGATGACTCCAGAATTTTAAACCTAAGTGATAGAAAGAATGGTGCTACTATTGACAGAAACAGGGAAGTCAAAAGGGAAGAATTGGTTTGTACATGCACCTTGGGAGAGTTTATTTATTGAGGATTTTATTTTCCCCAGGCATATTAAAAATCTAATTTTATTCTATTTCTCATTTCTTTTTGATACTATTTCTTTCATAGTAAATATATACATGAAAGGAAAATTACATTTTGAAGGTTGTGGAAACTTTGCCTCTGAAGAGGAGGCATGGTCCAAGGGAAAGAGTACTTAATTTTGACTAAGACATCCAGAAATCATATTCCAGTTCTGCCATTAGCAAGTCTCTTGGCCTTAGTTTATAAAATAAAATACACCAGTAAAAAAAGTCTTGTACTAGATGATTTCTGAGGTCATTTTCATCTCTATTTCTATGATCCTAATATTAAGAATGGAACAATAATTCATTTCTTCAATAGTATAGCTTAGAATTTAGGTGACTGCTGCTTGGAGTCAGGGAGTTAAGATTAGATGGTCTTTGGAGATTTTTTCCAGACCCAATCATTCTAAAAGAAAAACAGAAAACTTCTACCTAAAAATTTACAAAATATGAGTGATATAAAAGAGGTATGAAATAAGTCTGCTTTATAAAATTCCCAAGAGACTTCTCTTTATAAATTACAAAACTATCTCAAGTTAATGTCTGCCCTGTCACCCACAATAATGGCATCTTTAATCCATTATTTCCAGTAGGCACAATAATATGCAGCTCCTCAATCCATTGCCTGATCTTTGTCTACAAAGGCAATTAATTTTATGTCATTGCAGTTTTACAGCTAGAAAATAGTCTATGTGCAAACACAGGGAAGAGTTGCATAGCTCAAATTTTGAAATGACTGGATATTTTGAATTGCCAGACTTAACACTGCTAGGTTCTACAAATAAAGCCTACTTTGTGGTTTTCTGGTCAGGTTTTTCCATTCTAGTTTCTAAGTTATTCTACCTCAGTGGTCTTTGCCATGAGTCTTTATTTAAAAATCAAAAGGCTCAGCTGTGGTCTCACATTTTGGTTTCTGACAAGAGAGAATTAAAGAAGTGGCCATGTGAGATATAGGTGGCTTCACGATGAGATTATTTAAAATGTGATTGTTCTATGAGTTCTATAAGATCATTACACTGGAAGATTTCTTCAAAGACATCCACTAAGTGTCAGAAGATATGTGCAAACAGTTCCTAAAAGATCAATTGCATAATATTAAAAATCAATATTTGGAACCAGGAGAAATGCAAATCAGAATAACTCTGAGGTTGTATCTCAGAGCCAACAAATTAGCAAATATGACAATAGATGGGAATAATCAATGTTGGCAGGATAAAGGAAGGAGAAGCATACTGATACAGTGTTGATGGAGTTATAAATTAATCCAACCATTCTGGAAAGCAAGATGGAATTGTGTTAAGAAAGCTAAAATGCCCACATCCTTTGATTCTACTGCTAGGCATATATTTTACAGAGATCAAAAAATAGAAAGACCTCACAAACAACATAATATTTATAGCATCAGTTTCTATACTAGGAAAGAACCAGAAACAAAAAAGATGCCCATGAATTGAAGAATAGCTAAACAAGATGTGGAACATAGATGTAATGGATTATTGCTATATTTTAAGAAATGATTAGCCTGTAGAAATACAGAAAATCTTGGAAAGACATATTAACTGATATAAAGTAAAATAAGAATAATGAGGAAAACAGTACTAGTAACTACAACAAAGTAAATGGAAAGAACAACAGCAACAGCAACAAGAACAATAATAAATGAAGCTTACTCTGAGTAATTCAAATAATTAAGCTTTGGTTACAAAAGTGAAATGAGAAAATATTGTATCTCTTTCCATTTTTGCAAAGAATTATGGATATGGAATATTGCATGTATCATCTGCATTGGTTATTTTTTGGTTAATTTTGCTAACCTGATTTTTTTCTATTTTTTAAAAAAATTATTATGAATTTCACACACACAAAATGACCATTTTCACAAACATAGCTTTGTTGTTTAGTCATTTTTCTGGAAAATCTGATTCTTCATAACCCCTTTTGTAGGAAAGAAGGAAGAAAGGAGGGAATGAAAAGAGAAAGGAAAGAAAGAAAGAAGGGAGGGAGGAAAGAAGGAAAGATGGAGGGGAGGGAAGGAAGGAAGGAAGGAAGGAAGAAGGAAAGAAGGAACAAAGGGAAGGAGGGAAGGAAGAAAGGAAGGAAGGAAGGAGGGAAGGAAGGAAAGAAGGAGGAAAGGAAGGAAAAGAGGGAAGAAAGGAAGAAACAAGCATTTATTAAATAGCTACTCTATGCCAGGCACTCTGCTAAGTGCTTTACAAATATTATTTCATTTGATCCTCATAACAGTCATAGGAGGTAGGTTCTATTATTCCTATTTTATAGTTGAGGAAACTGAGGCAAAGATTAGGTAGCTTTTCTTGGATTACATAGCTATTAAATGTCTGAGGGTGGATTGTCCATCCATTATAACATCTAACTTCCTCTAAGTTAGAACTATTATGCCAGGCAATAATTATCATAAGTAATATTAATATTATTTAGCAGCTAAAATGAAATAGCATTATATATATTTACATATATATATATATATACACACACAGAGAGAGAGAGAGAGAGAGAGAGAGAGAGAGAGAGAGAGAGAGAGAGAGAGAGAGAGAAAGAGAGACTGCTGAGTTCTACTCCTTGGTCTACCACAAATTCTGAGTATGACCTTGGAACTTTTCTGTACCTCAGTTTCTCCATTTGTTTAATGAGGGTTTTGGAGAGTTCTTCTAACCTCTATAATTTAATAAAGAATAATAAAACTACTTTTGTATAAGTGATATAGAGAAGGCACAAAATAGGAAATGTAGAGAAAGCAAACCTTTTTTTATAAAAGTCCTAGGGGAATTTCTCTTTATATAAAATACAACACTGTCACAAGTTAATGTTGGTTCTGTCACTGGATAATCAGACAATAATGACATCTGTAATCCATTATTTCCAGTGGGCACAATCATTTGTAGCTTCCTAATCCATTGTTTGAGGATAGAAAGGCAATTAATTTTGTGTCACTGCTGCTATGATGAAACTAGCTGGTTTCCAGCACTGTTTTTCAACTACCTGTCCATGGCAAATATTTATTGCTCAACAAAATTTTTTATTCTATCATGAGTTCTTATTTCTTAAAATCTTTATGAATTTAAAAATAATCAACTTTCCCTTCTCCTTCTTGCTCCTTTCCTTTCTATTTCCTTCTCCTTTTCTCATGCCCTAATACCTATCCAGAGCTCAGACTAGGAAGGATGAAACAGTCTTCAATAGAGGACTTTAATATTTTATAAGTCTCTTTTCTCCTTTAGACTAGGAAATAATGAGCCAAATGAATTATATGATCCTTCATTTCAAAAATCAGAAGACTCAGAGTAAGGAAAACCTGAGTTTGAATCCTGCTACAGACACTTAATAGCTGTTTGAACTCGAGAAAATCACTTAACCTCTTACTCTTAGTTTTCTCATTTATGAAATGGGAATTATGATAATAATATCTACCTTGTTATGAGGCTCACTTGGGATAATTTAGCTGTTTTTTAGTTGTTTTTCATTTTTGTCCATTCTTCACTAAATTTAGTGTTTTCTTAGCAGAGATATGGGAGTAGTTTACCATTTCCTTCTCTAGCTCATTTTACAGATAAGGAAACTGAGTTAAACAGGGTTAAGTTACTTTTCAGTGTCAAACAGCTAGTAAGTATCTGAAGCTGAATTTGAACTCAAGTAGATGTGTCTTCCTGACTTCAAGCCCAGCATTCTATCCACTGTTCCATTGCCTCTTTCTCTTACTTGCAAAACTTAAATAGCTTTATAAATATTAGCCATCATTAAGTACTATATAGAATAAACATTTTAAGAGTTATTAAATTTTGATTTTTAGTAGAATAAAGCAATTTGACCTTTACTTTTATGTACTTCATAAATTATGTCAGATAGCTGTCTTGCAGAAGGACCAAGTTTCATTTTACCTTTAGACTCCATATTAACTTTTCTTTTTGCTGACCCCCCAAAATAGGCTCTTTTAAAGAGTTAGTAAAAATTGTATAGATTTAAATTCATTTTTCTGACATGATTGAACAAGCAAATTAAAGGCACAAAATAAAGCATAACCAATGACAGAATATCCACAATAGTATCACAATTACTAATTATCACAGTTTTTTTTTTGTAATCTCCAAAGTTATAACAGAAGTCAATGAAAAAATACGATTTATAATTCAAATAATTAGTTTATATACAGTTTTTATTAGTAATGAAAATATATAGTGATATCAAATGCATATTATATATGTACACTTTAATATTAATCAGCACAAAACCAATAGTCTCATTTATTGCACTCTCCTTTCTTTTTTTGATATACTCACAATTTATATCATTCCTGGTTTCTGAGCTATTTCCCACTCTTTTTAAGAACTAGGTGCTTCTTTTCATATTCTTTTTTTCTCCCCAAGAAGAATTAGAAGCATAGACTAGCTTAAATGTAATACTTTTCTCTGATATTTTTAGGATATAGAGCTAGGAAGACCTAGATGCACTGACACATTCTGGTTGTGTGGCTCTGGTTATATTTGTCTTATCATTTGCTCTGGGTAACTCTGTAACTGTGGTATAAAGTTCAAAGAGAAATGGGGCCACTCACTTGCACAGAACTCACAGTGATTTAGTTTTAAATTATAATATCTGTTTTTATTATATATAATAAATAAAATTAATTATATTATATATTTTATAAAATTTATTTATATTATGTATGTACATAAATAAGATATATTTTATTTAACTTGATAAATATTTCCCAATTACCTTTTAACCTGGTTCAGAACACTCTCGGAAGTGTTGTAGGCCAAATCAGGCCCCGTGTTTGACACTTCTGTTCTATAACTCTTAAATTTCAAAGAAGACACTGACTTGCAGGGTAAAGGGAGCTACCTCTTTGAGAACTTTCCCATATCAGCAAAATCACAGTTCTAGTTCCTCTATGCTTCTGATATTAGCTCTATGAAGCTGGATGTCCTTAACCAGTTTGAACCTCAATTTATTCATCTGTAAAACAGGAAAAATAATATTTGTATTATCTACTTCTACCAGTAAAACGTTTCATAAATGTTAGATAGGTAGATGGCTAGAGTTAAAGTCAAGAAGACCTGAGTTCAAGCTCTTCCTAAGAGTATGGGTACGACCCTGTGCAAGCCGCTTAACTTTTCTCAGCTTTAGTTAGTAAATTGGGAATAATAATGACACCTATGGTTATGGTTATAGATATGATTGGAATTGCAATGTTATTGTGAGGATCAAATAAGATGACTCTTTTAAAGTGCTTTACAAATGTTAAAACAGAAAATAAAGGCGGGAGGTAACAGTTTATTGTAAACTTTTTGAAAGTCAAAGGACCATGGTTTGAATCCTCCCTATTTTACTGGCTACCTATGTAAACTTTGGCCATTCACTTAACATTTCTGAGTTTCATTTTTCTCATTTACTGTAAGAAATAATGAAGTGATGATATATATATATATATATACATATTTATGTACCAATACATATACATGTATATGCATATTTATGTAGTATATGTATATATAATATGCATTTATAGTGTCAATACGGTACATATATATTATGTATAATATATATATAGTATATGTAATATATATATTCTATATATATATACATAGTATATGTAATATATAGTGGGCACCCAATATACTGTCTATACAGTACAGGAGCTATATGGGGCATTCAGGAAGAACTAGCACCTCTGGTGTGAGGGCTTGCTGAGAGCTTTTTAGAATTGTTCCTTCACCTTTGGTGTTTACCTGTTCCCTAAGTCTTGCCTGTGACTCCAAGAAGCCGTAAATGCGCAGTGGTCATATGCCAGTGAATTATCTTAGCAGACAGTTTAAACACGACCTCAAACCCATTGATGAGCTAGGGGAATGTCTACCCCCAAGCTTGTGAAGACTTCTCTGACAGAATGGGCAGATGAGAACAATTTGCTCCGACAGGCCTAAAAGTGGCTGAAATAGGCTCTGTGGACCAATTAAAGCTCCATCCTGGGTCTTATTGTCTTGACTTTTTATTTTGCCACTGGTCTTTTGTGACTCAGGAAAAAAGAATGAGGCTGATTGATGACTCTGTGCAATTCTGCCTCACTTAAGTCCAATTCATGATCAAGTCAAGATATCTCCCATGATGTCATTGATCTTCCTCCAAAATGAAGGGCAAACAACAATATGGAATATACTAATAAATTCTAGATGGAACATGGGATATATCAATATATCATATGTAGAATATATGTAGAAAAATGTTACATGTAGAAATGGAAAATTTGTTTTGCTTGCATATATGTGTTTGTAACAAATTCTGTTTTTCTTCCTTTCTTGATAGGAGAATAGGGCAGTGGGAGATAGAGAATTCAGATCTAAAAATAAAGTAAAATTGAATTTTAAAAATAAAAAATAAATGGCCAGATGACCTCTGAAACTTCTTCCTTCTTTAAATCTCTGATTCTGTGATCCTTAAAGAGCTATGATAATGTAAGTTATTGGGGTTTAATCTGTTTTCCAAACAATTCTCCATAGTGGTTGATGTACCTGAAAAACTTGCACCTCCCCAAATTGTTAGTAATAGCATTTCCAGAATAATTACATAGAGGAGATTCCCTTGCAAAATTTGCTTTGGAAATTAAGAATTTAAATTTATTCTATAACCCTGAACAGAATAGCTTCAGGCTAATAAATTAGTTATATAATATATTTCTGAAGTTGTCAGGAAATATGATGTTGCATAGTTGGAGAACATGAGACATAGAAAAGGAAAATAGCTTCATTTATGTCACCTTTATGCCACTGGCAAAACTGAAAATAGAGTTCATAGATCTATCAGTGCGTAACCAAGAGACCATGATCCATCTCTTTAGGGAACTTTTACTAAAATACTCGGTATGATGAATAAGGAACAAATAGAATCTAGGTAATATATTAAAAGACTCCAAGGGAAACTTCATAAAACAGTCAAGAAAAGTTGCACCCTGACAATTATATAGTGTGATTTAATATGTATTACAAAGTCCCTCCTCCCCCTAAAATATGTCCTTCACTGACTTTCTGTACCCGACCCTGACCTCCTAACCAGCTACAAATGCTCACCATCATTTTCTTCCATGAGTTGGGCATTAAGTAGTACCCCTTTAAGACTGTTCTTAAAATGCTACTTAAAAGGGAGGAGAAAATTAGGAAGGGCTGAAGGGCAGGATATGCCCTAAAGGATTTTCTTCATGTTTCTCATATTAGAACATTAGTTTAGATTAATTATCTCCTTAAAAGACATAGTAGTCAGGTTCTGAGCACATGAGGGCAGGACTGGTAAAAGACAGTGAGTAAAAGAAATATGCCTTTGCTTGAACATGCAGTGGAGAACCAACTTAGCAGAGAAACTAGCTAGGGGAGTTAGCCTAGGTGGGTAAAGCAGGATATGGTAACAAGAGCAGATTTTAGGAAGACAGACATCACAAAAGCACAGACTGGCAGGAGAGGAGTATTGGTATCTAGACAGGACCCAGGAGATGGAGGTCTCCTGGTGAGACTGGGAAAGAGGTGGGGAAAGGAACAAGAGAATGAAGTTTGTCTGAGTTTGGTCGAGCTTCCAGTGTCTGGTGGGAATTTTCACCCCCTTAATTCTGTCTCCCTTAGGAGTAAGTACCTAAATGGAGACATCTAGTGGTAAGTTTGAAAAGGCTCCCCAAAAAACCTTAAGGTACTCTCCATGAAATTGTGACTGTGACTGTGGGGAAGAAAACGTCAAAAGGCAACAAAATATGTGACTGTGTCTACTACAACCATGTTGATTAGGATTGGGAGTTAGAAGATCTGGAATTCTAATGGCAGTTTTGCTAATTACTAAACAAATGACTTGGAAAGTTCTTAGTTCTCTTATTGTCCATCTGACAAGATGACTCCAAGCATCAAGAGCTAGGGTGGTGGAAAAAAATATATGAAAACTTTTTGGAAAGTCTAACAATTAGACTTTGTAAATATTGCTTCAATATTTTACAAAATATACAGTGCCAATGAATGCCATGGGATTACTTGTGAGTATTTTAAATTGAGTGAACTTCTTAGTGTCTAAAACTTGAATTATATTTTCTTTCCCTTAAATTAAAAAAAAGGTTTGCAAATAAAAATTACTGGCATCTTTGGTGACTAAATTTCTTTTTATAGATTGTTCTGCCAATGTTGTTAACCAGGGTCAGAAGTGAGAGTTTTTCAGTCATAAGTACCATCAGCCATCTTTCTTGTTTTGGAAAGGGTAGCACCAGGATATTTTATTTAGAAAAAAATGGATAGAAAGATAAACCTTTCTTTTGGAACACAGGGAAATATATTCAAATGGTTGTTCTAGGTGAAAATATCAAATTTTGCAAGTATGCATCCAAACTTTAAATCAAAGTAAAAGTCTAATGAATTTTCTTATGCTAACTATAGTTGTACAGCTAAAAATCATTAAAACATCCATGTGTTTTAAGAGCTTTTGTAGGAACAAAAGATAAATACTATACTTCCCCCTCCATGCTCCATCAAAAGCCTGCAGAAAAATAATTAGCTTGTTTTCCAAGATTCTGATCAGACATAGATAATGCAAGTGTCTTTTTGTTATTGTGATTGATGGAGTAACATATTTCAAATTTAGATAATTTATTACATTTTTACATTTGAACTGCCTGCCAAGACAGTTCCAATTTGTGATGGAATCTCCAAACATTTATATTTTGTTCCTAATTTGAGTGATTCTGGCAATATCTCCTATTCAGATGGGTGGTTTGTATATTTAACCAGTCAGTACTAAATTGCTTTGAGTAAAATTCATTCAGCCTGTCATTGTCATTGAAGATAATAGTTTGAGATATACATTCTCTGCCTACCTCAATTGTCAGATATGTTAGATCAATCCAAGGAAAATAAATGGAATAAGTAAAATAAACACTTGAAAATAAACACCTTGCTTTTTAATTTATTCTATATGTACAGTAGCTTCCATCCATGTAGTTATTTCAATTTAAATTATAATGAGTTGGCTTTGAAGGGTATCTTTGGAAATGTGGCTTTAAAAGAGCAGACGTTAAAGACTAGGAATCTGAATATTCTGAGTTCTATAATGCTGACAATAAGATGGGATAAAGTGGGTAAGAGTCATAGAGCCAGTTGCATCCCCTTTTAATCTTTTTGATTCCTGTAGCCATATAGGAAATATAACAAATAAGACCATCTGAATATTACCTCCTTTATTACCTATCAACTATCTCATTAATATTGTTGACAAGGGAGGATTTGCAATCATTTTCTTTTGTGTAATTTTGTATCCAGAAGAGCTTCATGGGAAGGAATCTGAATTTGGACAAAGAATTTAGTTCTGATTCTCTGAAGTATTTTCTTGGAATGGAGATCCCTAAAAGGAACTCTCTCATAAGGGAAGTAAGTCTGTTTGGAGAGATTTTTCAAGTTGAGACATCCCTCAGTTCTTGAGAGAAATGTTAGGATGAAAAGGCAGTCAACAAGCAAGTCAGAAGTAGAGTCAGAAGCATAGTCAAGAAGGGAAAATTTCAATATTAACTAGTTGTTGGCAACATTTAATTTACCACTTGATTTTTTTTCCCAAATCAGGTATGCTTGTGGAAAAGACGGAAGGCAAAAGGAGAAAGACAGCAGAAGATGAGATGGATAGTGTCATGAAAACAACAAACATGAGCTTGGACATAGTGGAGGAGATAGTGGAGAATAAATGGACCTGGTATGCTATGGTCCATGGTGTCATGGAGAGTTGGACACAATTGAATGAATGAACAATGTATGAGTTACTGGGGTTTACTTATCAATCACCTATAATATGTCTTGCTTAGCTACCCTTTGATTTGAGACACAAATTTTTTAACATATACTAAGTGGCTTTTGCTGTGCTTTAAGATTTGAAATATTTCCTCATAAGAATATGTTTCAGGGAATAATAAACATTTTTCAATAGATATGAAATTTATTATTTATTGAATCACAGTGTGATGCTTGAGTAAAGTAAGTACTTGATGCTTGAGTAAAACCAAGCAAAAAATCAGCCTTACAATTTCACAGTATGTCTTTTAATAGACTGTCTACTCTTTGCTACATAGAATAGAATGAATGAACAAAGGAATATACTTCTGGAGCACAATTCTACAAGCTATACTACCCTAAAATTGGTCTCTTTAAAGTTATTATCAGGCTATGAAGAAAAAGATTTTATAGTATTAACATCAGTTTTAATTATCCTATTTCCCATGTCTGAAATGGACTTCCCTCCCTCTGTCCCTCATGTCTACCTTTTGGAATTCTTCTAAGGGCCAACTCAGATGCCATTGCTTGGATGAAACCTTCTCTGTTCCTCTGCCCATCTTCCCCACAGCCCTTATGAAAGTTGAGTAGTGTGGTGGATAAAGTGAAGGAACTACAGTCAAGAAGACTTGGGTTCAAATTTTATCTCATCCCTTTACTAACGGTGTGATCCTAAGCAAGTCATTTAACTTCCCTGTACCTCAGTTTAAATGAGGTAGGTTGGACTTGATGATTTCTGAAGTCTACTCCAGCTCAAATCTAAGATCTTATGATCTCTTCTTCACACGTTTTTATAGCCATAGATGGCTAACAATAGAAAACATAACACATTAGCTTTCTCAAAATTTGTCATTTAAGACTCATCTAAAAAAATAAAAATTAAACAAGACTCATCTAAGGAATAGAATATGAAATATAGAAATAGTAAGTAGCTGACAGTATATCTGAAAATCAGTGGATCTTGTTATAGTTGGATTTCTTCACATCCTCAGTTGTGCTTGTTCATTTCCTGTTGAAGATGAGCTCCAGACTGTTGTAACATATCCATGTAAGACTTCATGTGGTCCCTAGGAAAGGAGAAGTAGAGGATGCTTTAAAACTCACTAAAGCCAGGGAAAATTTTGACCAAGGAAAAGGAGAATAAGGTGATGAAATGAAATCATGGAATCTTTCTTTGGAGGCCTTTTAAAAATCCATAAATTCCCATCCTCAGTAGCTTTGTGACATCTGGTAGCTCAGTTTGTCTCTCTAAGCATCTACAAAAGGACAGGGCTGGGTTAGACTAACCCTGAGATCTCTTCCAGCTCTGTGACTGATTTAGAAAAAATATTTAGAAAAAGTATTAAAGATAATAAAAAAGTATTAAAGAAATAATATGGAGGAGACAAACAATACATATGCCACCTGCTACAGACAGCCTTTTAAAATTTTCCCACTTAGTGGTATTCTTCTTCCCCCTACCAGAATTTACTTTCTATCTATTTTGTGTAACATACCTTTGAACTCTACTCCAAAAGCTCAGCCACAGAATAAGGCAGGAGAGGAGCTAGTCTGTTGCAGGACACTTATTTCTCCCCAGAATTCCCTTAGCTATGAGGAATCCTACGCTTGACCAGGGTGAGTTAAAAATATAATTTACATTTCCAGAAATACTGTGCTATACTTTCTATCTTAGTGCTTCCAGAATAAAAGGAACTTGTTGACAAGCTTTTGTCTATATTTGTATCCCTAGTTCCCAAAACAAAGTAGGTGTTTAATGCTTGTTGAATTTTAATTGAATTGTTATTTAATTGTTTAATTAAATACTTGTTTGATTGAATTGAATTTAAATTTCCCTCCCTTTAAATGAAGGAACTCTCTTCTTTCAAAACAAAAGAAAATAAAACTAAGGGACATAGAGGATATTTGTATTCTGGAAATGTTGCATTTACATCTCTACATATAAAAGCCCATTTTTTTTTAGTGTTTCATTTTAATTCCTGCCATTTTCATTTTCTTAATATAGTAGGACAAAGCAATCTTACTGGGCAGTTGATGGATCAAAGACAAAAGATCCCAGGTCCATGTAATACTGGGCTGTTGCTCTCAAAGCAGTCCATGATTCACTGGCCTATGACAGAGGAAAACAAAAGCAATCATCCACATTTTACACATGAGATTAAACCACTGATTCATCTCAGAAAAAAAAAAAACCACAAGCCATTGTGTTATCATAGATTTAGATGTGGAAAAGAATTTAAAAGTCATCTAGTCCAACACTTCATTTTATAGATGAGGAAGGCTTTGAATAAGTATGAACAAGTTCTAAGAATCAACCTCTCTGGGACTTACTTTTCCCATCCATAAAAATGGCAATAATAATAATAATAATATTGTTATATAACATATAACATATAATTCCTATGGTTATATGAATTACCATATTAAATGTTTTGCAAACTTTTAAGAGCTATATAAATGCTTGCAATTATTATTAACCAACAGATTTGGAATTTGAACTCAGGTTCTCAGACTATAACTTTAACATTCCTTCCACTGCCTCCTGCTGCCTCCTAAAATCATCTTTTCTCATTTGCCATGCTATGTTTACCTTTCATGTTCCAAACTCTTCTACAGTTGAGCTGTCAAGCACTGTTATTATATTGGGGGGGCATTGCTTATTTATATTTATCGAGGATCATGTGTAAGTAGGAGAATTCCTTCCAACACAGATTATAAACTATTTATAACTGGCTAGATAAGTCCTAGAGAATTGTTTGGGGCTCAGAGAACTTAATGATATGGTCAGGCTTTATTCTGAAAGACAACTATGACATCAGTAAGGTCATGTCATGCAAGAGAATTGGATTTAAATGAGGGAGGGCTTTGCAAAATCACCAGCCTCACTTTCTCCTCTGGATCCACCTGGGTCCATGGCAAATACAGATCACGGCAACTGGAGATGATCCTGGATGCAGTGGGAGACTTTGGCATGTTGGAAGCAAGGGTATGCTGGAGACAGCTTCAACCCAGTTAGAAATGTTAAATTTTCTGTGTGCAAATACTCCCCAGAAATCAATAATAGTTAAAAATTGAGGATTGATTTATTACTTAATTGTCTAGAATTGAGAACATATAAATATGGCAGGTTAAACTTAAAAATCTGTAGACATGCATTTTTTTTCCCTCAGAGAACCTGGTTATTAAACATTTACCAGCATATCCCTATACTGTGCTTCAAATGCAAATTACCTGTTCAGCCAGAGTATATCCCCATGCATTCTGACTGTGATTTGGGTCCCAGTAATCTTGTGAATATATTTGTCTTTTAAGTCGTAAGAACTGATTTGCTGAATCATCAGACAAAAATGGAGCTCCCATCACACCTGCAATTGAAACAATACAAGTATATATCTAATATTAAAAGGCTCTTTGAGGCTCTAACATCTCTTTATGTTTTACAACTCATCTATAATTGATGTGTTAGTACCAATGCAAGTGTGACACTACCTTCTCTGTGTCCTAATTGCTATAAGTGCTTTGAGGGGGAAAGGTCATTACTTTTTCACTATTTAGTTTTGACTTGTTTTATTTTCTACTATGTAATTTATAGGAGTGGCCCTCAAACATTTTGTTCTCAGAATCCTTTCACACTCTTAAAAATTACCAAGGGCCTGGCAAAGAATTTTTGTTTCATGCAGAGGATATCTATTGATACATACTGTATTAGAAATTAAAGCATTTCAGTGTTATGATAAATATAGTTTTGATTTCTGGGACACCCTGAATGGGTCTCAGAGAACTTTAGGGCCTTCAAGTGACACATTAAAAATTATTGCCTTATAGAATTTCTGGATGTTCAAAGACCATGTGAATCACCTGAATCTGCTACATTCTACCAGGATCCTCTTAGATTGGGCACCATATTTGTAATACTATTATCTTGTGGTAGGATACACAGGATTTGGAATCAGACCAATTGAGTTAAGATCCCAGCTCTGTTAATGACCTACTAACAGGTTTCCAACAGGACTTTAGAAAAGTCATTTTCTCTCTTTTGGTCTGTTTCCTCATCTGGCCAATGGGGAATTTGGTCTAAATATTACCTAAGGTCCTTTTCACATCTAAAACATATGATGATAAAGATTTGTTTAATATGATTTTTTTCAAAATTATTTCATTTTTTGAGGTTTCCTTTATATTTATGTATTAAAAATAATATTAGTTATAAAAATTAAGAAGTGTTAATATGTTGCAGAATTATAGAATGGAAACAAAGGATTGGAGAACACTATGCTTCATGTCCAGCCTTTCCTGACTGTTTCTCTTACTTTAGTTTTATTGGAATTACCAGAAGCCATAAAAAATTGCCTTATCTATGGAGACGGAAAAGAGCAAATCAAAGACAAATACTGCATGTGAGTGCAGGAGAAAAGGAAAACAGAAGGAACCACTCAGGTTATGGGAATAAACAGTGAATCTCATATAGGAAATAAGTGGAAAGGGAAGTTCCTAAAGGGGGAATCCTGAAAGCTTGACTTTTTCCTCCCTCCTCCTTCCTTACTCACAAAGCAAGTTGATAGAATTATAGTACAAAGTCAAATGTGAGTGTCAGAATCTCAGTAGCTATACAACCTTGAACAAACACTCAATCCCTCTCTGCCACATTTTTCTCCATTGTAAAATGGGGAGAATAATAGGTATCTATCTCGCAAGGTTGTTGTCAGATTCAAATAAAAAGATAATAATAGCTAGCATTTTTATACTTTTTTTTAATAATGTTAGTTTACATCTAAAGGAGTGGCCAATTATTCTTCATCTAATGATATTGCTCCCAATTGCCTTACTCAAGCAACTTATTTGTACCTCATAAAAAGATTACTTTGCCTGGTTAAATATTTATAGTTAGACATCTTATTATTTATCCTTTTTCTGTTATTAAGTCCTGGTCTCTGAAGGACCAATACGTTGTTTCTGGTGTATATATATGTATATGTACCTCTCTTCATAGATTATATACACACCTATATGTATATGTACAAACACAAATATAAACAATAGTATACACATACTATATATATACAAACACACAATATTATAGTAAAATAATCATGGAAGATATATTTTTGGATATGGAAGGAAATTCATTCTCTGTCTTCTCTTTAATGGTGTGGTAGATAGAGAGAAGTTTCCTGAATAGATGACATGGGTTGAAATTTTGCCTCTGACACATACTGTCTGTGTAAATCTAAATAAGTCATGAAAAGTTCTCAGGACTATCAATTGCAGAGATGCTAACTTGAATCAGTGGAAGAAGGCCTCCACTGGCAATAGCTTCTTACATTAATGAGATCATAGCTTCAGTCCCTATTCTGTCTTTCCATTATTAAGGGGAAGTTTATGTGATTTGTTCAGTTATTTCAGTCATGTCAGACTCTGTGACCCCATTCGGGATTTTCTTGGTAAAGATAATGGAATGTTTTACCGTTTCCTTCTCCAACTCATTTAATAGAGACCAATAGGGTTAAGTATCTTACCCAGAGTTACATAATAAATAGATGTCTGAGGTGAGATTTGAACTCACATATTCCTGACTCCAAGAACAGTAAGTACTCTATTCACTGTGCCACCTGTCTGCCCAGATTAAGTGATAGATTTAATCTAATGATGAAACATGATCATTTTGGAAACATCTATGGACTTGAGTATATCTATGTCATAAGGAGATAAAATCTGAAGACAAAAACTCATACCATAAGCTGTGTATGATCCCAAGAGTGGTATTATAATAGAAGTCGTGAAGACTCAGTCTGTTTGTTCAATAGAACAGAATAATCAATTCAGTAGTAAGAACCGTAGATCTGATGTCAGAGGACCTGGATTCAGATCCTTTCTCTATAATAACACAAGTGGGATGACTATGGATTGCATTTTAATTGGGACGTCCTTTCCCAAGAGAAAAACAAGAGGACATTGTCATTTACTTAAGAATTATCACCAGAGAGACTACCCAGGACAATTGAAAAACTTTTATCAGAAGAAGCAATAGAGAACAAAGTAAGAGTAACTTTTTGCAGAGAGCCATAGGAGACCTGGAGTTAATGACAAGGAGAAGTTAAGTGTTAGGGAGTCAAAATACAGAGAAATACTCAAAAGTATGACTAGCGGTGACTGAGACTGGACAGAATTCTGTGTGACTATGGACTAAGTTACTTAATTTCTGCCTGAGGTTCCTCAGCTATAAATTGGAGATAATAATAATACCAATTTCCCAGGGCTATTGTGAGGATCATGTGAGAAAATAAATTCATAATTATATATGTTATATATTAATAAATTCTCCTTCCTTCCTTTTCTCATTCCATCTTTTCTTCCTTCCTTCCTTCCTCCCTCCTTCCCTCTCTCTCTCCCTTCCTTCTCTTTGTTCCTTCCTTCCTTCCTTCCTTCCTTCCTTCCTTCCTTCCTTCCTTCTTTCTTTCTTTCCTTCCATTCAAGAAGTTCACCTACAAGCAGACATCATGATTTGTCTTGTACTCAGAATGAGCTCCATTTTTTTACCTTTGACATGTAAACATAGTCATTCAGTCTTTGAATCTTGTAAACCATGCATTTGCAAGGGAAGCTTATAACAACATTCTGAGTGGTGTTAATGAGCTTCTGAGCTTATTTAGCTGAGCTCAATGTGGGGAAGTGAAGAAGGAAAGCATTACTTAATAAGTAGCTACCAAGCACCATACTAAGTACTTTACAAATGTTTTTTCATTTGATCCTACAATGACCCTGAGAGGCAGGTGCTATTATTATTCCTGTTTTATAATTTAGGACACTTCAATAGACAGAGGTTATGCAAATTGCTTATAGTCATATAACTAGTAAGTGTCCAAGGTCTAATTTGAACTTGGATCTTCCTGACTTCAGGCCCAGTTTTCTGTCCACTGTTTCACTTAACTGACCATATATGAGCTGGTACAGGATTTTAGAAAGAGAAAAGGAGACCAAAAGAGAAAAAAAAACAGAATAGAAAAGGAGAAGGGCATTGAAGTAGGGGAGAGGCTATGTATTTTCATATTAAATCATTTGTTAGTTTGTAAGTGAATGTTTAACTTTAGGACTTTGACACTTATTGGTTACTTTGAAAAGTAAACACATTAGTATTACCTGAGTTTATTTAATTCTACTTTGACTTGTTTTAATCATTTTTTTCCTACCACTTCCTTCTATCCAAAACATGTGCACACACCACTCCCCGCCCCATACTCCCCAAAACAGAGATTTACATTGTTTTCTGGAATCACTTCAAGGTATATAGAACTGGCAGAACTCTGTACAGTTCCTCAATTCTAACTGAAAACATAATGATCAGGAAAGGGAATATTTTCTTTCTTTTTTGCATTTAAAACAATTTTGAGCTTCAAATTCTCTCCCTCCCTCCCATCCTTCTTCCACTTAAAAAATGTCAAGCAATATGATATTAATTATACATATGAAATTATGAAAAACACATTTCAATATTGGTCATGTTACAAAAGAAATTACACATACACACACACACAAAACAAGAAAGTAAAACAAGTATGCTTCAATCAGCACTCTGAAGATGGATAGAATTTTTCATCATGGCTCTGGAAAGGAAATATTTTCCATAATTCAATAGTATCCCCTTAAGATTCATTATCTAGATGGAAAATCTTTAGGGTCATGACTAACAACATCATGTGAAATGTAAAGTCTTTCTATTAAGTCCAAAATGTTCATTCTTAACTAATCACATGTTGTTAAATGTTTTTACAATTAAACTTTGTATAACATAATTTCAATGATTATATATGTAATTTTATGTATGCAGGAATACATGTATGTACATAAGTATGTGTATGTAATTCTTGAGAGCACTAGTCAAAGCTAAAGTGAATGAATTAGAATTAAAGGGGGAAAATCTGATAAAATAAATTCACAATGTATCAGAAAATTTAAAAAAAGGAATCAAGGACTATTCCTATATAAATATTCCTGTATCATAAAGGGAAAATACTCTTACTACAGAGAAGTCAAAGGGAAGTGGGATTTATGAATGTTCATAGGGTTGATATTTTTAAAATGCTCATGTGATTACAGGTATTTAGCTCAAAAATGCTTAAGATAATTCAGAACTAGAAACTTACAAGAGATTAAGGAAAGTAGCAAGAAGCAGAAGAGGGAAAAATCATGGCATATGGGAGGGATGTTAAAAGTAGAGGAAAAATATGGTATAATGGCTATAGGATCAGACTGGGAGTCAGGAACTGAATTCAAAGGCTACCTCCAACAAATATTGGCTATGTGACCTTTTATAAAGTAGTTAATCTCTCATTGGAAGAGAGCAGTTTTCAATCCAAAATTGATGGGGGCAGCAGGGGAAAGAGAGATACAGATGTACAGACAGAAATAGAGCCTGAGAGAAATAGAAGGAAGAAGAAGAGAGAGGGAGAGATATGGAAAGAAGGAAGGAAGGAAGAAGGGAAGGATCCAGAGGGAGGATCCAGAAAGAAGAAAATTCCTTATTTTTTAATAACTTTATTAACTCAGGGATCCATGATTTTGATGATAATAAATAGCATTTGTATAGCATTTTGAGTTTAGCAAAGAGCTTTATATAGACTATTTCATATGATGATACCTTCAAATGGCATAGCTCCCAATTCCTTTTTACTCTAGCAGATAATGTTTCTAAAAGACAATGAAACATTTACCTCTCTTTTTTTAACCCAGGGATAAGCCTTTACATACTTTGGTAAATTGATCCCTCTAGATGATAGTTGTACAATCCATTCCTAGACTGCAATCTTTTCAACTTTGTAGGAACCCCTAGAACTGGAACAGCCTTTAAGAATTCAAGATGCTATCACTAAATGCCTCATTGTGGTGGTTCCAATCATTGCTGATACATCCCTAGCATAACTATGGAACACTTACATGCTGAGAGGTCATTGGACTAGAGATTTTTGGAGACATTATCCTCTTCTATATACTTGCCTAATAAATTGTACATGTATCCCTGAAGGATCTATAATTTCAATAGAGTAGAGAGCTCTCAGTGTGGAAACCTCTTCTCCCAGAGCAAATAGCAAGCTGTCAATGACTTGTTCTGTGACAAAGCTAGCATGTCCCAGAGTCGGAGTTGAAATTAATATTCTTAGGTCCATTATGTTACAACTGCTTCTCAATAAATCTTAATAAATTTTTAGAGTAGATTTATCTAGGAGCAATTATTCAAGCAGGCACAACTTACCAAATCTGTTTTATTGACTTAGGATCTTAGGCTATAGATTACTCTTAAAGTATGAAATTGATTTGTTTGATTTTACAATGGAATATATTATGTTCAAGATTATATTTAAAAGATAGCACTGCCATACACAGATTATTTTATTGAATTGTCTAGAATAGAGATGTTGAATACATGGCTCACAGAAAGAATGTGGCTCATGACACTCCCAAGTACAGCCAGAACCAGATTAAAATATAATGGGGAAATATTTAATAAAGTAAAAATGAAATAAAATATTGATAACATTACATTTTATAACTAAGTAAATATGAGGTCTTCAGGGATCCTTTTGTAAGGATTCGTTGTCAAACCCAAGTCTATTTGAATTTGACAGCAGCTTGTCTAGACAGCCCTGCTAATTCCCTGGCTCGGACCCCTCCAATGATATTTCATCCCTCATTACATTTTACTGAATTTTAGCCTAGGAGGGAGACTTTGGGAATATCTAGTTTTATCTCCACATCCTTCATTTTACAAACAAGGAAACTGAGACTCAAAGAAGTGATTTTCTTCAAATCACACAGGTTGGGGCAGCTAGATGGCATAGTGGATAGAGCAACAGCCCTGGAATCAGGAGTTTAAATCTGGCCTCAAACACTTACTAGTCGTGATCCTGAACAAGTCACTTAACCCCAATTACCTCCAAAAAAAAAAGAAAAAAAAATCACACAGGTTACAGAACTAGGATTTGAACACAAGTCTTCTGATACAAATTCTAGGATTTTTTACACTCCATCATATCTTCATAATCACTTAGGAGATAACTTAAATCTCACTTGTCTTTACTTACTTCATGAATATATCTAGCATTAAACTTACTTTCCCCATTCTTCATCCAATTCTTCAGAGAGCAATACTGAAGCCTTTGAAGCTGAAATGATGAAGAAAGGACTACCTGCCTTTCTGGCTTTAGGAGAACCAGTTCTTTAATAAATTTTCAGGACTTCTCATATGGGTTTCTGATATTCTGGTTTTCAAAAAAATATTTGATTCAATGATGATGATAATGATGTTCAGCCATTTTTAAATTGTGTGCTATACTTCATGATCCTACATCTGGGATTTTCATGGCAAAAACACTGCAATGGTTGCCATTTTATTCTCCAGCTCATTTTACAGATGAGGAGACTGAGGCAAATGGGGTTAAGTGACTAGCTCAGGGTCACCCAGATAATAAGTGTCTGAAGCCAGATTTGAACTCAGGAAAATGAGTCTTTTTGACTCTAGGTCTAGTGCTCTATACCTATGGAGCCACTTAACTGCCCTTTGCTTCAATAGTCCAGTAAAATCAAACTAAATAGATCACATCTGTGGTCATAGCAGAAGGATGGTTTAGGTTTTATGGTTATTAATTTAATTTTGGAGAAAATCCCTTCAACATTCTTATCTTACATATTTCCCTCAAAACGGAAAATAAGTTTTCCCCCTTATTTCATCATTCTGAATTGGAAAGTATACTGGATTTGGAATCACAGGGCCTTGAATTGAAACCCAGTTCTACTATTTACTTACTTACATGTATTAACTTGGGCAAGCTACATAAAGTCTATAGATCTCAATTTCCTTCTGTGTAAAATGACAGGTTTGAACTGGAATCTGATGCTCCTATTTTTTAGTGTATTTGATCTCCTTGGAGAAATGTGCTGTAATAAATTATATAAAATAAGGTATTTGACCATTTTTACTCCTTCATATCAAACTTTTCTCTTTTTCTTGTCTGTTTATAATAAACAGAAACACATTCAGAGAGAATAGATAAATAAGTTCAGAAAATATTCTTACAAAAATCAGAAATCTTTGTTGCCACTCATTTTCTCTTATTTGTAGGTTGTATAAAGTTTTAAAAATATCAAACAAATTTGTTCAGAGGATAGTAGGAAGGGTCTTCAAACTCAAATAATCCAATGTCCTTTATTTCCCAGAGACCCACAGAGATTAAATGACTTATTCAAATAATACAGAGAGTTACTGGTAGAGCTGCAATTTGAAACCAATTTGAGTCAAATTGACTATAAAACAAGTAACTTCCATTGCAATATGGTACCTCTAGAATATAATATCTATTAAAAAAACTCTGGTTCTGAGGCATGTGAAAATTCTTTTCTTCTCTCTCTGCAATGACCTCACAGATATACCAGCAATTTAAAGGCTTCTTCTTTTTAGCTTTTAAATACAAAGTGGCACAGTAGATAGAATTCTGTAAAGACCGTCAAGAAGACCTGAATTCAAATCCAGCCTCTGACTCTTATTATCTGTGTGATCCTGGGCAAGTAACATTTTTTTTGTGCCTTGTGCATCTCTCAGAGAGATCCTTTTCCTATTCTTTAATTCATTTGGAGGAACTAGCAAAGAAGAATAAATCCTTGACTATCTCCTTGTTCTTTAATTGCATTCAAGTATAGGATTTGTTTTTGTTGTTGTTGTCTAATTAGTTGTCTAATTATAATTGTTGTTATCTGTAATAGTTGTTGTCTAATTATAATTGAGCTTATAACCATCCTGAGCCTGGAGTATGTAAATATCATGATTAAGTAGCTCAGTTCATTTAGTCCAGATCTTTTAGAAAGTCGGGTGAAATATTTAACCAACCATTTTCTTTTTCCCAGATTGTCCACAGATCTCATGGGTAAATGTGGACAAGACATGCTATTGGAGCAATGCAATCATTTTTTTTTATCACCAGTAGTAAAGTCAAACTACATGGCTCAATGCCCAAGCCAAAATATAACATTTCTCAGTTACAATGCAGCCCCAAGTTTGATTTCCAATCCTTGGTTTAAATCCTTGGAAACTCACTAAAACTGAATAAGCCTCATTTTCTTTATCTAGAGGCAGTATCTGGTAACCCTGCAGAGAAATAATACATGGTCAACACTTTCTCGATGGCTTGTTTCAGAATACCAAATGTGCTCTCACACCTCATGGAAACATTGTGCACATAAATATTCACCTGCACAGGGCTAAAGCATGCTATTTTATCAAGTCGGACTTCAGGCACTGGATATTTTTCTTTCATGCATCCTGAGCTAACCTTATAGTAGTTATTTACTATATATTAAGTATCTTCGATGGAAACATTCATAGCTGCATTGCAGAAATTCAATTCTGGTACAAATCTATAATACCTTTGTAAATATTTTCAGATTTGGCTGCAAAGAAAAGCAAATGACCTTATGGTTTGAGGTTTAGGGCAATAGTCTATGTTCCAAAGACATCTATTCCATCCCCAGCTGAGCAAGAGACTTCCTTTTAGGTTTTGGCAGCAAATCACTTGGCATTTTTACCTATCTTCCTTGTTAATCTGTAAAATATCTGTCCTGGACACTGTAAGGTATCTTAAAGGTTAATGAATTCATACTCCTTAAACTATTCTGAGGTCTTTAGATAATAACACCATATAATCAGCTAAGTTTGGTTTCCAAGAGGCATTTTAGCATCCTGAAATGCAGAATACTTCCTTAAAAATGAGACTAATTTTTTCCCTTCCACAAATGGTATTGGGGGAAAGCTATGACACAAAGAAATATCAAAGACCAACTTGATATTACCAAACCATTTACTAGCTGAGCAAGTCACTTAATCCTCCTTGTCTCAGTTTCCTCATCTGTAAAATGATCTGGAGAAGGAAATGGCAACTCACTCCAGGATCTTTGCCAAAAAAAGTCCAAATCGAGTCACAAAAACTCAGATATGACTGAAAACAACTGAACAGCAACATAAAACTCATGGCAAAAATCAAGAAAAACAATTATAGGTTTAGAGCTGGAGGTTCATCTGGTACAACTTATTCACACTACAGAAGAAAAAACTCGGGTCCAGGTCACAAAAGTAGTAAGAATTACAGGTAGGATTTGAACCCAGATCTTCAAATTTCAAAGCCAGTAGCATCCTACTATGCTGCTTCCACCCAAAAGCAAAAAAATATAGAATCTGAAATACAACTATGCTCCAGTATGTGTTCTGTGGACATAACATAGCTATGGTTCAGTAAAAATGTAAATTGAATTTGGAGTCAGAGGCTCAATTCCTGGTCCTATCAATTCCTGTGCAAACTGATGTAAGCCACCCCATTTTCTCAGGCTTCAGTTTTCTCATTTATGAAATGAACAGGTTAGACCAAGTGTCATTCCACCTTTAAATCCAATATTTTACTGTAAGATAGTTGTAGAAGCAAGATTCATCTATGATCACTTCCTTTAAAAGACAAAGGGAAGCTGGTAGATTTTTGAAGCATTTGGTAAATGAAAGGGAAATCAGATCTTACCTATGAGCAGGGTTGTGCACAGGGCCACTTCAATCATCTTATGTGCCATGATCCTGTATAGGGAGAAAAATACATTTATATACACACACCTACATGCATACACATGTATATACATATACATTTACACACACATTTCTCTAAATTGAGCACAAAGACTGGGACTATACCATATAGTCTTCAGTCTTATTAATCATTCACTGCATAGCTGCATACCTGGGAATGTTGTATGCTGAGAGAGGCTAAAGAGAGGGCCTCAGTACAGGTGGCTGTGTTATATACTTGTATCTTTTATACCCTTTGGACTTTTAGATGGACTTGTGACAGCTGACTATTAGTATATGTGACTTGCTCTTTCCTTCTTTCTTTCTTTCCTTTCCTTTTCTCTTTCTTTCTTTCTTTCTTTCTTTCTTTCTTTCTTTCTTTCTTTCTTTCTTTCTTTCTTTCTTTCTTTCTTTCTTTCTT
>JAJPUD010000054.1:907986-922311 GCA_023553655.1 Myrmecobius fasciatus | reverse complement strand
CTTTCTTCCTTTCTCTCTCTTTCTTTCTCTCTCTCTTTCTTTCTTTCTTTCTTCCTTTTTATTTCTCTTTCCTTCTTTCTTTTTCTTTCTTTCCTTCTTTCTTTCTTTCTTTCTTCCTTCTTTCCTTCCCTGAAATGCATTAGTACATTGAACACCAGCATAAAAGCCAATGACATAGCCAAAAGTAAAAGTGGATTTCTGTTCACTATAATTCAATGACAGAGAGGCAGAACATCATAGCTAAAGAGCTGACCACAGAGTCTGGAATAGGTGAAATAGTCTATGCAAGACATGACTAGGAGATAGAATGTTGTTTGCAAGAAAAGCAAACAGGTTAATTTGTCAATCATACAGTGTTTGAAGACACATAATACAGGTTCAGTTTAGAAAGGTAGGCTGGAACCATATTATGAATGGTTTTAAAAGCCAAAGCAGGTTATTTTAATCTAAAGACAAGAAAGAACCACTGGAGTGTTGAGTGGATAGTAGACACTTGTACTCTCATTCAACATACTTTTTTGTGTAATATATAGAAATTGTAGGTGATGGAGTTCTAGACTTCACACTTTATGAGGATCCCTGCCGTGCCAATCCTTCTTCCTCTTTGGGGTTATACAAATGGTATAGACTATGGCCCTCTCTCTATCCTGGGAGGCCCACCTTTTTGCTTTCTATTGTTCAGTCTTGAAATCTCCCATCCTCTCTCCCTCATCAAAGCTCTATATTTCTGCTCTCCCAGATTTCATGGTCCTTCTTGGAGGATCTGTCCCTCTTTCTGAAACTTTGTGTGGTGTTAGCCCGTTGGCACACAAGACCACTAATGGAGGTATTTTGGATGAACAGTACTTTCCAGGTCAGTCAGTGAACTACATAGACAAAGTGTCTTTTTTCCTTCAATTCCAAGGGTTAACTTCTTATACCTCATAACAGTACCCATAAATGTAGGGAGAAGGGTTCTTCTGAATAAGTATAAGATAGAAAATCATCCAAAGTCTATTTTATCAAAAGAAATCATTTTTTCTAAACTCAACATCCCACATTTAGTTGACTGAAATAACATGTAAATATGTCTTTGTTGTTCAGTAATATCTGACTCTTTGTGACCCCCCCTTTAGGGTTTTCTTGGCAAAGGTACTGGAATGATTTGCCATTTCTTTTTCATTTTATAGATGAGGAAATTGAGGCAAACAGAGTTAAGTGACTTGCTTAGGGTCACACAGTTGGTAAATGTCTGAGACCACATTTGAACTCAGGTCTTCTGGACTTCAAGTCCAGAGCTCTAATATTATACCTCCTAGCTGCCTTATTCCTTCATAAAGCTGATTGAGATTCTCAAATAGAAGATACTGTAGAAGCAATAAAGGTTGACTACATAGTCTGCTAAAGAACTAGTGAAAAAGTTAACTTTAAACTGAATGTCTTCCGACAGTATTGTTATAATTTAGATACCAAGAGTTCTGACAGGCTATCATTATCACGTTCAACCACTTAGAGCTCTGGGGTCATTCTACCATGCTTAGGGCTGAAGAAATATTATTTTTATAGAGTGTTGTTGAATGATATTTATGCAGGGGAAAACAACAGTAACATCATTCTGAAGGGTGAATTATGATTTCTTTAAGATTTCTCACTACATTTATTTTAGTAAACCACATTGAAGGATAAGATGCTGGATTCAAAATGGTTTGGGAAATGCAAAGTGTCTCTTTTAAATATGTTTTAAGATTTGATTTTTACCTTTGAAACTAATTTTAGGGTCTTCTTTCTTTCTTGTTTTTTGTTTTTTTCATATTCTGAATAACTATCTAAATCATAAATCCTAGAATAAGTTGCCATTCTTAAGGAGTTATGTCCTCTAACCATCACCTGTCTTACCTTTTATTCTTCCTTCCATACTCCTGATTATTTTTTTCCCTGAACATTGAAAAAAAGTGCATTTCTCCCTAATATATGCTTAGAGTTGGACTTAACCTAGTTCGGAGGCAGAGTCTCTAATTTTGTCCATGCTCTCAAATTTATATATGCATAGTTTTCAATGAGGATCATAAAAGCTCAGATCTAGGATATGAAATGACTTCATAAGTCATTAGGAAACTGGTAAGTCACTTGTTTAAAATCATGCAGCTAAATAAACATCAAAGGTAGGATTTGAACTCAGGTCCTTTGACTGAATTCTATGCCTTTTTACAAAATCTAATTTAAATTTTAATTTATGAAATACAACAAGAATTCCCATAACATAGTAAGATAATAAAAAGATGACAGCCTATCTCAGAGTTTAAGATGAAACCCCTACTGCTCCACTCTAGTGATAGTAGAAGAATAGGATATACCTTTATTATGAGTGCCGTCTTGAGATGAAAGACTATAAACTACCTACTGATAGTGATAGTGATTGATCTTTGTGTTGCCACTGGACTCCAATGATTCTAGAGCAGTGAGTGAGGCTGATGACTTTGCCCAGCTCTGCCTCACTTAAATCCAGTTCACTAAGAGAGTCAAGAAATCAGCCTCCTGATATCATTGGTTCTCTTCTAGAAGGAAGGATCAACAACAAGAACAACAATCTTTAATTGTAGGAATCACACTCTTAAAAGAGCACTGAGAATTAGGCACTGGACTTTAGCAGGTTAGGTAATTTGATATTTTCCTTGAAGATAAAACTATGTCTACAATACATTACAGTGAAGGGGATTGGAAGAAAACATTCTAAGTGCTAAATGCCATCATGAGATCAAAATGTAAAAACTGAGGTCACTTATAATAGGATAATAGATTTAAAACTGGAAACATTTTCAGAGGTCATCCAGTCACAGTCTCTCAGGCCAAGAGAATGTAAGTGACTTGTCCATATTTACAAAAGAAATCAGCAGAGCTGAGATTTGAAACTACAACACCTGACTCCAAAACTACTATTTTGCCATTATACCGAAATCTTTTCAGAAAATGTTTTTTATTTTTATTATGAACTTGACAAATAGCCTTTCTACATACAAAGAACAAAAAAATAGTTTATATATGAAACTATGTTGATTATGTGTAGCTTGGGCTTTTAAAAATAGTATATATTAAATTTAACATGGCAAGACCAGTATCGCTCTTATGTTCGTTTTAGAACTTCCTTTCACTGTCTTTTGCATATTTAAGGTTATTTATGTTCCTTTTCTTCCCTTTTATAAACAATCATGATCAATCTCCCTCTTTATTCATTTCAAAAATATTTATTAAATGCCAACTTTATTAAGAGAACTGTTAGATGCCAAAAGTGATACAGAGTTTAGATAACACATGGTCTCAAAGCTGAAGGAAATTAAAGTCTAATAGGGAAGTAAGATATGAAACTAGTTAATTCATCCTTAGTCCCTTGAAATAATGATTGCCAATTTATTCAGAATTCTGAGGCTCTTCAGAGTTGTTTCCCCTTCACGTTATCATGGTCATGATACATCCTTTGCACATCCTACTATAGAGGTGATAAATTAGTTGTACTGAAACAGTTATGAATTCTAAAATGTCATATCCTAGTTTATTTTGCTTGTCTTGCTTTGTTATAAGAGAAGGCTTCTACTTGGTAGATTGGGGAAGTGGGTCAGTAGACAGTATTTTTATTTTTGTTTTTAGAAAAGATTATTTATAAATCATTTCAAAAGTTAAGAATGAATATAATTATAGTGTAGATTATTAATTGATGAATGTAGTGAGAACTTTAAAAAATGTCTTGGATAAAGAACAGTTCTCAGAATTAAAAAATATAAGTTTAAGTCTTTGACATATAATAATTGTGTGATAATTTAACCTCAGTGCACAGGTTGCCAAACTATAGTTGATCTTTACTTCTAGGAATTCCCCATACCTATGAAATCACAGTTCAGTCCTACTCATCAAGAAAAGTGCTAAAGCAGTATATAAATGCAAATTATTATTAAGAGGAAGGAAGGCTGTTAGGGATACAGTAGATCACAAAAAACTTGATGGGTATTCCATTAATGGGCATCCATATGAAGTATAAAAGCAAAGAGGGGCAATTTAAGCATGGGAAACAAATGGGATGTAAGGCACAAAATACAGGTCCTATTTAGGAGACAGTACAATTTGTTTGGAGTTCATGGAGATAAAACTGGCAAAATAGGACCAAGTCAAAAAAGGACTTGAATTTTGTTGTTTTTCAGTCATTTCATTTATATTTGACTTTTCATAATCCTTTTTGGAATTTTCTTGACAAAGAAATTTGGGATTTTCCTTGCATTTCCTCAACCAGCTTATTTGACAGATAAAGAAACTGAAGCAAACAGTGTTAAGTCATTTGCTCAGGGTCACACAACTAATAAGTGTCTTAGGCCATATTTAAACTCAGGAATATGAGTCTTCTTGGTTCCAGGCCTGGCACTCTATATACTACGGTGCCACTTAGCTGTTCCAATGACTTGGATAATCACCATCATAATGACAGTATTTAGGGGCAGCTAGATGGTGCAGTGGATAAAGCACCAGCCCTGAAGTCAGGAGGACCTGAGTTCAAATCTGGTCTCAGACACAACACTTCCTAGCTGTGTGACCCTGGGCAAGTCACTTAACCCCAATTGTCTCAGCAAATAATAATAATAATGACAGTATTTATAAAGAGATTTAGTCACTGCTTAGCACAGTGACTAGCATGTAATAGGTACTTAACAAATTTTTATTTATTAACGAATTGGTTGTTTCATTTGATTCTCACAAGAACCCTGCTTTTCAGTGATATTATTATACCCATTTTGTAGAGGAGGAAACTGAGGCTGAGGAAAATTAAGTGACATTAATTTAGAATTAGAAAGGACTTTAGAGATCATCAGTCCAATTCCTACATTTTATAATTAAGAAAACTAGGATTTACAGAAGAAAAATTATTTGTCTAAGATCACATGGGCAATAGTAGGATTATTTTCAACATGCTATTTACCATTATAGTAACATAGGTAAATGTAGAGCTGGGATTTGAATCCCAGTTCTCTGACCTCAAATCTAGCGTTCTTTCTATTGTACCAAGTCAAAGAAAAAATATTCAGTTGTATAATAGACAATAGAGAATCACTAAAGATTCTTTTTTTTTTTTAAACAAAGGAAGGTCATGGTCAGATCTGTATATGACGGAGATTATTCTGGCAGTGATATGAAGGCAAGATGAGAATATAGAAGTAGAAAACTCTGTATGTAAGCTAATCTAATAATATATATGAGGCAATGACTTTTAGTAGATGTGGATAGTTTGGGATCTTTAGAAATTAATCCAATATGGTGCCAGTGATGAGAGTGGAAGAATAGGATGTACCTTCACTAAGAGTGCTGTCATCTTGAGATGAAAGAATATAAACTGAATTATCCTATATTATTTTTGCTCCTCTTATTGCCTGACTTCTCTTCCCCCAAGTTAGTATATACACTAAAGGACAGTAGAAGAGAAAAGAAGGGGGTTTCTAAATTCATCACTTTTATGGACAGATTCTTGTTAGACTTTCATTAATTTACCACATTGAACTGAAATTTTGTGCCATTTGTATGATTTATTTAAAGGTGTTCCAAATGCATGACTTTTATATATAATCCTAGTGCACAATAATCCTAGTGGTTTTCCCTAGTTAAGATGGATTTATAGTAATTTACAGATGTATTCCTTATGTGTTTCCAAACATCCAAAATCTAAGTTCAAATGTAAACACTGAGACATGCTATAAGGTGCCTAGTTCACATATGTTAATTATTTACTATATTTTAAGGTTCTCTGTGCCAAGTTATATGCCTCATCAACCTGAATAAATAATAAATGACAATATTTGACACTCGTTGGGCCAGTCACTTTATAAAACGCAGAATTAGAAAGCTTCCTTGTCCAAGTGGCTCACTATTTAACAGTCTGTCATTCTCCTAGTCTTCTGTGCTTCACTAGGCCAAAAGAAAAGTGAGTATTTCCATAGAGTTAGTGGAAAAATGTAACCATATTTTTCTCTTCAAGTTGCTCTATGGGATCTTGCATTAGTGACACGAAGAGACAATCTGGCACTGCTGCTATTAATCTCACCAGATAAACCTGACAGACCAGGATAAACTTGAAGTAAAGGCTGCTCTGCTCATTTATAATGCTGTTGTCTTATGTGCTGTATCCTCCAGCTAATCTCTCAGTAATGTCATATTTTCAGGGCTAAGGAGAAAGCATGACTTTTTTTTTTAGCTAAGCAAGCATAAAAATAATATTTATATTGTTACCCTCCTTCCCCTGAAGGAGATGAAGCATTTTTACTCCAGTGCTGTGTCATGGTGTGGATATGACTGAGTTCTCAAAGGTTATACCAGAAGGCCATCAACTCTAGTGGGTCTTAACAGGGAAGTCTTTGAGTGATGGACTGTGTGCCTGTCATCACAGAACTTGTTTAGAAAGACTCATCATTGGAAACCTGATTAAAGTCAGGAAGCTTTTTGGCTGTAGTAGCTTATGAAACCATGAATTAAAATAAGGGATACCCACAGTCATGAAACTTCAGAACCTTTGAAGTACCAAGTGACAGTCTTTGAACCAGGAAGACCCAGATTCATGTCCCAGCTGGGACACACACTGTTTGTGTGACTCTAGTGAATTAGACAACTTTTTTGGACTATAAGTTGCAAAGCAGGTGCCTCTTTATATTATTAGAAGGAATTTCCTCACACATGGATATCCTGTATCAGCGAAATTACAGGTCCTCTCCCTATTTTTAAAAGAACCATCATCAATTTCCAAAGGGAGTTTAAATTCACAATCTACCTCCTGGCTCCATATTCTTGGTTCTCTGAAGAAAAATAAAATGGCATATGTGATGGAATATATAGGATGTCAGGCCATCTTCCACTTAGTAATTCTCCCAGAGCCTTCTAGCACACCTAAAATATGCTTGTCTAGCCTTATTTTTTGTGGCTTAAGGGGTCATTTTCAATGCTAATATGTTGCTATTATAGCAGGAAGAACATGCAATAACTAATCCAAATTCAGCAAACTATCCTTTTTAGAAGTCATTGTCTAGATTACTAAACTTGATATAAACTATTAAACTATTATCAAGTATATCAAGTTCATTGTATTAGACTATTAGAATATATCAAGTTTAGTAATAATATTCCCTGTCCCCCAAAAGAGTGCAAGTTCCTTAACAGCAAGGACTTTTACACTGCTGTTTATTTTTTTACATTGTTTATTCTTTATCTCATGGATGCTAATGCAGAACTTTGCACATAATAGGCATTTAACTGTAATGCCAGAGAAACTGAGGCAAGAAAGAGATTGATTTTTAATCTTTTCATTGTGGAGAGTTTAGGCTAGCCCAACAGAATGGAACTCATGTCCAAAAATCATTCTGGCCCTGAGTGACTGAAGCAGGGACCTTTTATAGGTTTTTATCTAAGCAGGATATATATATATATATATATATATATGTGTGTGTGTGTGTGTGTGTGTGTGTGTATACATATATACACACACACATATATATATACATATATACACATACACACATACATATATACATACATACACACACACACACATATATATATATATACATACACACACACACACACACACATATATATACAGTCTGAGTATACAGTTCTGTAGGGGAACAAAGACAGATAAGGAGGGGTGAAGACACTGGGTGGGCCCACAAGCCATAATTCCAGGAGAGAACCATAACTTAGTCCTGACAGGATAAGAGTCAAGGGCAGGAAACAGCCAGGTGAGGAACAATACTCAAAAGGAAGGGGAATTAAACCAGCAAGGATTGAGATAAGGCACCTGGAGTTTTATGACTCAATGGTATTTCAAGGCTTCTTTTCTGACTCAATTCTCCCAATCCTAATGGCAAGGAAAAAGGGAGGGCGTAATAATAATTTTATTCAGGGCATAACATAACAAATTAAATAAAATGGTCTGAACTCGCAAATCAAAGATTTTTGCAGTTCTTTTTCACTCTGCTATTTGGGTTTATTCTTATTTATTTATTTTGAGTTTCCCATTTCATTGAAAACACAAGCAATATGAGGTTATGCAAAACATTTCTATATTAGCCATATTGCAAAAAAAGCAAGAAAAACAAAGTGAAAATGAAAAGAGATGTTTCAAACCATACTCAGAGTTCATCAATCCTCTCTCTGGAGGTAGATAGCATATTTCATCATGAGTCCTTTGGAAAGACTTTTCAATCCATATTTTTTCTAGCTACCAATATCATCACTGTGGTATGATTTGAGCCTACTTCAGAGGCTTCAGGGACAATAGTTTTTAAAGCAAAAAGATCTTGTCCCTCAGAGAACATATAGAGTAATTTACCTCATCTCAGAGGCCCTCAGCCTGAATTGTCTAGAAAACATTTACAATTTCTTCTTTCAGCTAGGGCAGGAAAAGAAAAATAAGCTTATCTTTTACATCTGTGTTTGACTTATCAGTGATTCATTGCATGTCTGAAATTGTTGGACACAAAGGTCAGGGTACTTTTTCTTATGTGTACCAGGCTTTTTTCAACCTTTGACCTTATACTTTTTATTAGAATGATCCAAAGATCAACTTTTATCTCCGTGCTATACATTAACATTGTGTGCCAATAATGCATCAAGTTGTTCTCTCTTTAGCTTAAAATATTTTAAATCGTTATGGTTCAATTACATGAAAGAAAAGCTAAGTTGAGGATTTTTTTTAAAGGAAACAGAACAGAGATGAGGGATATAGATCATCTCATTTATTTATTTATTTGATAGAAAAGCCCACACAAACTAATTGGAGAAAAATTTAGTCTTATTTTCTTGAGGAAACCTCAAGTTACTTTGTCATTTCTGTCTATCAGCTACCCCCAACCCAGAATGCTAAATTAGTATTTCTATGAAATCTCTATAAATAGCTTTAAAATATGTATCGATATATAGATGTCAATACATAGGCCTGAAAAAGACTGACACTGGATTCACAAAATTTTCTACTCATTTACTAATGCTTACTCAGCCCCCATCATTTTTCCTTATCCTGCAATAGCCCTTTCTTATAAAAAAAAAAAAAAAAAAAAAAAAAAAAAAAAACAACTTTTCTGCTCCTAAATTCAGAAGGACTTATGGCTGAGTGCTTTCATGAATGTAATGACTTAACTATAGCTTCCAATACATGAAGGTATATTTTACCAACGGTGATAACCAGTGGTTATCTATCTCCATGGAAGTCAAGAAAACCAGAAATTTCTTTAAATTACAGCAAGCCAAATCTCCAACACTTCAATGTTCTGCTGACAGTTAAGACTTGAACATCTCAAAAAATTAACCCCTGATTTTCCTTCTCCTCCTAAAGCTAGCATCTTTCTTCCAAATTTCCTCTTAATTTCATTCTCTGCTCAGACCCTAAATTGAACTAGTGAAATCATTTTTAACTCTCCTTTCTCCTTTGCTGTCCTGTATTCAGTCACTCATCACAGCTCCACTCCCCCAATTATTCTTATTTTATATTCTTAAAGTTATCATTCACTCCATTTTTGGAGTTTATTTTTATTTATTTCATTTGAATTCCCCTTCTCTCTGCATCTTTTTTTTCCTTTGCAGGGCAGCTGGGATTGATTGACCTCCCCAGAGTCACACAGCTAGAAAGTATTAAGTATTTGAGGCTGCATTGGAACTGAGGTTCTCCTGACTTCAGAGTTAGTGCTCTATGCCCTGGGCCATTAGCTGCCCCAACTTTCTCTGTATCTTTACTGCCACTGGGTTTGTACCTGATTTCTTACAAGCTGGAATTCTGCCTCTTTTCCTTCTAATATAGTCTATCCTTCACACTAATGATCATAACATTCCCTTGCTCAAAAACCAAGAATGACTCTGTGGTAACTAGCTGGTGGGATAGTAGACTGGCCAGCTAGATGGTGCAGTGGATGGAACACTGACCCCTAGAATTAGCAGAACCTGAGTTCAAATTCAGCCCAAGAAGCTTACTAGCTGTGTGACGCTAGGCCAATCACTTCTTATCTTTCAGCCTCATCTGCAAAATAGATATAATAATTGCAACTTTCTTACAGGGTTGTTATGAGGCAGTTGGTGATAGGAAGACCTGAATTCAAATTCTACCTCAGGCCCTTATTAGCTGTATAATCTTGGAGAAATTACTTAATCTCTGTTTGTCTCAGTTTTCTCAATTGTATAATGAGGATAATAACAGTACTTGCCTCCCATGGTTATTATGGGTCTCCAAGGAGATAATATTTATAAAGCACTAAACAAGGTACCTGGCACATTGAAATTTCACTGTCATTATTGTTTTAAGAATCAAGTCAGGCAACAAATAAAAGTCAGACTTTAAAGAGTTAAATTAATGTTACCTATTATTCTGGAGGACAATTGAGGAAGACTTCAGTGGGAGAGTGAGGTTTGGGTTCCACTTGGTAGTCTTAGCATTTGATTCTCACAATCTCCTGAGGTAGGTGTTTTAAAGATCTAAGTGGATAATTGCCCAGCATCCCATAGGAAGCTAGTGTGAGATAGGATTTAAAGTCTTCCTGAGTCCAAATTCAGTTCTCTATCCACGACATGGAAGCTGAGACTTGCTGAGACTGAGAGTTGCTGTGACTAAAAGTTCATCACTTGTTATCAAATGAGTGATTAATCTCATTTAGTTCGGCCAGCCCTTGGTTAACAAACATATACTGTCTCCTTGAGCTCTTCCCTCCTTTCCTGCTTGGCAAGACTTGCTACAGCTTGAGCATTGAGTTGGAGATAGGTTACAATCTGAATGAATGGAGTTAGTGAAGAATGAACGAAGAAAAAAATTATTTAAAACTTACTAGGCATTGACCAACACCTAAAACCAAGATAAGGTCGAAATGGGTTCATGATTTGGATGTGAAGAGTGATACTATAAGTAAATTAGAAGAACAAAGGATAATCTTCCTCTCAGATCTGTGGAGAAGGAAGGAATTTATGGCCAAAAAAAGAACGAGAGTACATTATGAAATGCAAAATGGATAATTTTGATTATATTAAGTTAAAAAGCTTTTTATAAACAGAACCAATACAGACAAGATTAGAAGGCAAGCAGAAAACTGAAGGAAAATTTATATCCAAGGGTTCAGATAAAAACCTCATTTCTAAAATATGTAGGAAATTGACTCAAATTTATAAGAAAACAAGCCATTGTCCAATGGATAAATGGTCAAAGGACATGAACAGACAGTTTTTATATGAAGAAATTAAAACCATGTCTAGCCATATGAAAAAAATGTTCTAAATCATTATTAATTAGAGAAATGCAAACTAAGACAACTCTCAGGTACCACTATATACTTTTTAGATTGACTAAGATGACAGGAAAAGATAATGATAAATGCTGGAGACAATGTGGGGAAACTGAGACACTGATACATTGTTGGGGGTATTGTGAATTTATTCAGCCATTCTGGAGAGCAATTTGGAACTATGTCCAAAGGGCTATCAAACTGTGCATACCCTTTGATCCAGAAGTGTCTTTTTTGGGCCTGTAACATACAAAAGAGAAAAGGACCCACATGTACAAGAATGTTTGTGGCAGCCCTTTTTGTAGTGGCAAAGAACTGGAAACTGAGGGGATACCCATCAATTGGAAAATTGCTGAATAATTTATGGTATATGAACATAATGGAATATTATTGTTCTATAAGAAATTATCAGCAGGATGATTTTATAGAGGCCTGATGCTAAGTGAAGCAAGTAGAACCAAGAGAATATATTGCACACAACAAGATGATATAATGATCAGTTCTGATGATGTGACTCCTTTCAACAATGAGGTCATTCAAGCCAGTTCCATTAGACATGTGAGGGAGAGTCCTTTGCACTCAGGGAGAGGGACTGAATATGGATCAAGTGTAGTATTTATGCTTTTTTGTTGTTTTTTGCTTGCTTTTTGTTTTCATTCTCATTTTTTTTCTTTTTGATTTAATTTTTCTTTTATAGCATGATAATTATGGAAACATGTATAGAAGAATTGCACGTGTTTAACATATACTGGGTTACTTGCTGTCTAAGGGAGGGCATGAGGGGAAGAGAAGGAGAAAAAATTTGGAACACAAGGTTTTGCAAGGGTGAATGTTGAAAACTATCTTTGCATATATTTTAAAAATAAAAAGCTATTATTAAAAATTTGAATAAAGAACAAAAATGAAATTTAAATGTAAAAGAAAACAAAAAAAGCCCTTACTATTTATCAGTTAGCACTAGGGATACAAATAAATGAAGCAAGATCTGCCCTCAAGGAGCCTACATGTTTCTAATAAGAGAAAAATGGAAGTGGTGGTCAGGAGGCAATGTTTTGATCTGAGAAATCACAGGGAAGTCAAATGGAGTCACAGGGCAATTAACAGACCCATTCTTTCTGGGATATGTAGCATTCGTTTGATTATAGTTCCTAAAACAAGAAGTAGAACAAGTTAGGGTAGATGACTTGAATTTAGTAAGGTTAGTCTGGGTGCCATTACTCAGGGTGAATTCTTACCAGTCAGAAACACAAAGTCTAGAGTAGGAGCTGGAGTGTCCAGTATAAAAATGAGGATAGAAGACTGCAGGAAGGTGGTGGGCATGTTTACCAATGAAATTACCCATTCTGGCCAAGTAGTTAAGGTTTCTACACACACACACACACACACACACACACACACACACACACTGCACATACACACCATATATACTATATGAGGTATATATATATATATATATAAATGTATATATATATACTAACTATGTATCTATCTACCTCTATCTATATCTATCCTATTGATCTTTCTCATTTAACATCTTCCTCTTTCCTACCTCCATTACTTTATAATTGTTCTCATTATCTTATGCCTTGCTATCACTTGCCCAAACTCATATTCATCATTTTTTTTTCAATATCTGATGCACTCTCACATTCTCCACAAGGCTTCTTTCCTTACCCCTATTTTATCTTACTTGGTTCAATTAACTATTTATTATGCATCTACTATGTGTAAGGAATTGTCCTAAGCAAAAGGGATAAAGATGATGAATAATAGGCCCTTCCTCTTGGAGCATAAAATTCACACTTAAACAAGTATTTGCTTTTAGGAGTGAGGATATATGTAGACAAATGAGAGAAATATAAGTTAGAATGTGATGACTAATAAAAAGATACAGACAAACAATTGTAATAAAATTTGGGGAATAGAGAAGTCATTTCATCTAAGGGAGTGGAGAATAGGAGAACTAGGGAAGTAAGGAAGGGAGGAAGGAGTGAATTAAGGAAGGAAAGCAAAAAGGAAGGAAGGAAGGGAAGTAAAGGAAGAAAAAAGGAAAGAAGGGAGGAAGGGAGAGTGGGAGGAAAGAAGGAAGGAAGAAAGGAAGAAAAGAAGGAAGGAAGGAACAAGGGAAGGAGGGAGTGAAAGAAGGAGAGGAGGAAGGAAGGAAGGAGAGAGGGAAGGAAGAAAGGAGGGAAGGAAGAAAGGAGGGAAGGAAGGAAAGAAGGAAGGGAAGGAGGAACAAAGAGGGAAAGAAGGAAGAAAGTGAGGGAGGGAAGGAGGGAAAGAATGAAGCAAAGAAGGGAAAGAAAAAAGAAAGAAGGAAAGAAATAAAGGAAGCAAAAAGAGAAGGAAGGGAAAGGCTAATGTATGAGTTGGAATTTGAAAGACATGAGAGATTCCAGTAAGTGGAGATGAAGGGAGATTTTGTTCAAGGCATGGATGATAGCCTGCATAAATCACAAAGGTGTATAGTCCATGATGACTTTAGGGAACAGGCAGTAGAGTTACTAGAATGTAGAGTATAAAAGGGAATAGCTTTTAATAGGACTAGAAAGGTAAGATGGTGTCAATATAGTGCTGTGGGACTAGAGTTCAAATAGTAGCCCTGACAATAACTACCTATGAGACCTTAGTCATCATTTCATCCATCTGGAGTTATTTCCTTATCTGTAAAATAAGAAATTAAAAATTAAAATAGATGATTTTTAAAGTCCTTTAGAGGCAACCAGGTTTGCCAGGTGATAAAGTGCTAAGCTTAGAAACAGGAAAACCTGAATTAAAATTGGTCTCAGACACTTACTAACTTTGTGACACTGGACAAATAATTTAACCTCTGTCAGCCTCAGTTTCCTCAACAGTAAAATGGGGACAATAATACTTACCTATCAGAAGGGTGTGGATCAAATGAGATAATATTTGTAAACTGATAAGCGCAGAGCCTGGCACATAGTAGGTGCTTAATAAATGCTTTCCTCCCTCTCTCCCTCCTTCCCTTCTTTCCTCCCTCCCTCCCTCTTTTCCTCCTTCCTTCCTTCCTTCCTTCCTTCCTTCCTTCCTTCCTTCCTTC
>JAJPUD010000054.1:886925-900391 GCA_023553655.1 Myrmecobius fasciatus | reverse complement strand
TTCCCTCCCTCCCTTCCTTCCCTCCTTTCCTTTCTCTCTTTTGTCCTTCCTTTCCTTCCCTGCTTTCATTTAAACATATATATGTATACATATATAAATTATGCATGTTTGTGTTCATATATTATTTGAATCCAGCCTCCGACATATATTAGCTGTTTGACCCTGAATAGATAACTTTATCTTTCTCTACCTTAGTTTCTTTAGCTGTAAAACATTGAACATAATAGCACCTACCTCACAGAATTTTTGGGAAGATCAAATAACCCTAACCTCTAGACTATTTTTGTAAACCAAAAAAAGCTGTATAATATAAAATGCTATATAAAATAATAAAACATGCTTTTCAATTATTGAATTACTTATTCCTATTTTTGTTGTTTTTTAAAGTAAGATGTAAGCTTTGTGAGGGCAAGTCTGTTTAATTTTTTTTTACTCTATCTCTAGATCCTAGCAAAGTATGTGGTACATAGCAGGTTTTTTAATAAATGCTTAAGGAATGAAATGAAATTGAATTAAGGAAGCAACAGAGCAGAAAAATGTGCTTTTTGTTTGTCGCCAAGGTGAATTAGCTCTCTTTTTTGGTCTAAAATCAAGAGTAGCAGAATTTATTAGGTTGTCTCTACAGTGATATACAGTTTAGAAATCATTATTAAATATTTTTTGCAGGCAGATAGTAAGGGACTGAGTGAAAACACCTCTCTGGATTTGATTCACAGAATTCTTGATCTTTTGTCAGTGATAAAACTCAAGTGTGACAGTTGCCCATGAAATATTGAAAGATCCAAGGGAAACCCTCTAGCATATTAACCTCTATTTAGGGCTCTGGGAGAAAGAGTGAGACTAATGACTTTGTGCAGCATTGCTTCACTTAAATCCATTTCACATATAAGTCAAGAAATCATCTCATGATGTCATTGATCCTCTTTGAAAATGAAGGACAAACAATAACAAGTTAATGTTACACTCTAGATAGATGAAGTTCACAAAGGTAAATAGAACAAATTTCCTGCTTTCAAGTAATTTGTCATCTACTAAGATAAATGATTATTAAAATTTAGCCTTGTGCTTGCTATTGGGGAGGTACCACTAGAAAGCCTCTTGTCATTGTTCCATTAACTGGTTTGTAGGAGGTACTCAACAATTGAGAAATGATTAGACAAGTTATATTACCTGAATGCAATAGAATACCATTGTGTGGTCAGAAATGACAAAAGGGATGAGTGCCGAGAAATGTGGGAAGATTTTTTATGAACTGATGCAGAATAAAATGAATAGGAATAACTTATGCAATAACAACATTATAAAAACCCTTAGATCAATGCAATGATCAACTGGAATTCTAGAGGACTGACAATAATCATTGCTACCTGCTTCTGACAGAGAGGTGATTGATTCAAAATGCAGAATGAGACAGACCTTTTTGGAGATGGCTAATGTAGGAATTAGTTTTGCTTAGCTATGCATATATTTTACAACAAATTTCCCCCCTATTTTCTTTTAAATTGTTGGTAGGGTTTCGGAGGGAAAGAAAATAAATACTTGTTTAATTGAATTTTTTTAAATAAAGGAAGAATTTCACTTAAAAAATGGTTTGAAATTTAGTAACTTTCTCTTAGAGAGAAAATTCGTTCAGGGTCACACTTCTGCTCTCTTAGAGGCAAGACTTGAATTCAGGACTTCCTGACTCTAAGGGCCATCCTTTTATACACTGGTACATTTGCCTTTCCACAAAGTTATACATAAAAATAAAATTAATTTAAGTGTGTAAGAGAGGTACAAAGAAGATGTATGTATATGTTCAGAAGAGGGAAAGGTCACTTTTGATTAGTGAGGTTCCAGAAAGCATGTTTGTAAAGATGGCATTTGAGATTGCCTTTAGAGTTTCAGTGAACAGAGATTGTAAGGGAGGACATTCATTCATTCAACAAGTATTTATTAAAAGCCCATTAGGTACAAGGTTTTGTCCTAGGTGTATAGTGGGAATAAAAATACAAAAGAAAGATTAGAACCTTCCCCAAAGAGCTTACATTCACCTGTGGAAATGTTAACTTTTATATAAGTGAGGAGGAATGAAATAATTTGAAGAAAGTACTAACAATTAGGGAGTATCAGAAAAAGCTTTCCAGGCACAAGTAGCAGGATGGGCTAAGACAGAAATGTTTAGAACAAATATATTCTATTCAGAGTATAGCAGGCACTTCACTTTGTCTGAGGCTTAGGGTATGGGAAGGATAATGGTATAATAATAATAATAATAGCTAACATTTACATAAAACTTACCATGTACTAGGCACTGTGCTAAGTACTTTACAAATATATTAATTTAATCTTCAAAACAACCCTGAGAAGTTGATAGTGTTATTCTTATTTAACAATGGAGGCAAACAGAGATTATGACTTGATTAGAGTCAAACAGCTAGTAAGTAGCAGAATCTGGAGTTGAACTCAGATCTTTCTGACTCCAAGCCTAGCACTTATCTACTCTGCCACCTAGTAATATGTATGTATACGTGTGTTTATGTATATGTGTATATGTAAATGTATTTATGTATGTCAAAACTCAATATTTATGTATATACATTGCAGCCATATGATCATGCATAAAGGGAAAAAGGAGTGGGAAGAAAAATAAGAATCAGAACATAGAACAAAAATAATTTTTATTCTATTACTGCATTTGCATACCCAACACATAGCATAATGCCTGACACATAAGGATGTAACAAATACTAATTGCCTCACTTAACTGAGACAGATATAACCTTTGTCCTAGGAATAAACTGGAAAATTAGATTTCAGGAGTTAAAGGAAAGGTAGTATAACAGAAAGGCAAGGTCAGTCTCTCTAACTTGAGGCCCCAGCAACTCATCCTAAAAATCTTAGTGGTTCTCTAGTGGAGTAACTTATCACAAAGTATTTATTACTGGGCAAAGTAGCACATGTTTCTGATCCCTTTTACTGAGAAGGCGAAGGTTGATAGATAGCTTGAGTTTGAGAGTTCTGAGCTGCAGTGGACTAAAATGAATGAGTGTGTGTACTGTCTGGTCCCAATTTGGTGAGCTCCCTGGAGCAGGGAGAAGCAGCTCAAGCTTCTGTGCTATCAGTAGTGGAATCCCTACACTTCTAGCATGGGTGAGAAGAGTAGATCAATGGGAAACAAACAAAATACCAAAGGCATTTATATATTTTAGAACTGATTGGACCACTTGATGCCCTTTCCCTGTGATTCCTCTCCCACAAAAGTTCTCTTCTGTCATTCTATTCTGCAGAGGATAGTCCTCTGCAGAACTCCATCTATTTATCTGGCACCTTAAATATTGCCAAGCTTTGTCTTATGTGGTAATTCTACATTGTCTGTCCAGTAAAGAGTAATTGAATACTTTAGATGTTTCATTAGATTTTCTTAATTTAGTAAAGATTAGTCTTCCTTCTGCAACAGCAGATTTGCCACTTGTTTCAAAATATTCCATAGCTGGTTTATTTAAGTTTTCCATCCCTAATCTTTTTATATTTTGTCTCATGATATCAGCAAGTTTTTAAACAGACTTTAGTGCTCTTCCACATGAGGGTGAAGAAATGGTTTGGATTAAAGCCAAGGAATTCTATTATCATTTTAAAGGATTCTGGTAAATCTGCATTGTTTTAAGGGCTTGAGTACTGAAGTGAGAATAATACCTGCCTGACACAAGCAGATACCATAGCTGAGTGTGGTAGCTGAAACCTGTACTGAGTTTATAGGGAGGCTGAGGCTGGTGGATTTTTTGAGTCCTGGAGCTCTGAGCAGCCATGGGCTAAGCCATTAAGTATCCAAACTAAGTCTGGCATCTATATGATGAGCCCTCAGGAGTCAAGGAATACCAGGCTTCATAAGGAATGCCAAATTGGTCCTTAAACAGAGATCCTATGCCAAGTAGTTGGAATGGGCCTGTGTGTGACTACTGATCTGACCTGGATGAGGTAGGGAGAACCAGTCTCAAAAATAAAAGGAAAACACTATATTGTAAATTTAATGAGGAGTAATATAGCTTCCTCATTTAGGTTTTAGCAACTTTATTTATTAGTTCCAGTACAAATCATTCAGTTTCCTCAGATTCCACTTTGAGATTGATTTTCTAACAGATGATGACAAGAACACAACTATTCACAGTCAGATATATTGAATGCAGAGAAAGCAATTAGTTTTCATTTACTTGATATCTCAAATTCTTGGAAGCATGGCAAACAAATCCAAAAATTTCCAAATAAGAATTTGGAGTTTAATTTGGCACCCAAGAATACTTTAAAAGTGTCATAAAAATGTATCAGAAAAATTCATCCACAAATCATGCCAATTTATTTATTTATTTAGCCTTTTCTCCTCTCCTTCCCCCAGCACTTACTCCTGAGTCTGGCACATAGTAGATATTGAATAAATGCTTGTTAATGATAATGCAAGTGACAGTTATTATTTGCATATAAATTGCAGCTTAGCTTTTTTGTTTGCTTTTATTATTGCTTTTTAATTGCAGAAATCTTTGCATTTTAAACCTATAATTTCTGGATTTTGTCATTCTGGTAATGGGAAGTCAAAACATCGATATTAATTAAGTTTCTTGGTCTGTTAGGCTGCAGAACCCAAAAACTATTGAAGTATCACTATTGTGAATGTTTAGTGAAATCACAGACATTCTTAAGGGGAGAGTTTCTTACCTGAGAGACTTCCAATCCCTTTGAGAGTAGTGGGTATTGCCTTGTTCTTTAGCTTCAGTGCTCATTTTGTTTGAAAAGACATGAGCATCACTCTAGGCTGGTCTCCTGAGTTATATTATCTTTAGTTTTGTAGTTTGTGATGCTGTTCTTTATTTTGGTGGGTTGAATGATTTAAAAAATCAGGGGAGGGAGATTTTGGGTTGATTTTTTTTAATAATTAAAAAGCATTGGAAATCTGTGTCGACTGGAATGTGTGTATACATGTATGTGCTTTGAGTATTTCAAATATTAGATCTCATTTAGAAAACAGAAATGGACTCTTTTGTCTACTCAAGGAGAAATAGAAGAAATCTCCAAAGTTTTTGCCTCATCCCTTTTTAGATAACTAGAAAAAGTTTGAATCAGAATCAATCAAACTGTATTGATTTATTATCATTCCGGGAGAGATATTCTATCCCTTTAAATACTATCCTGGTGCCCTGTGTTATCCCAAATCATAGGAGGAAGGGGGTCTCAGAATTCATCTGATCCAAACCAAACTTGAAGAAGAATCCCTTTCTGACATTGCTGACAAGTGGTGATGTAGACTCTACTTGATGACTTTCAAAGATAGGGGAGCCACTGTGTCCTAAAGTAGGAATTAGGAATAATTTCCTTGTGACAGACAGCAACTTTTACCCACTTTTGGTATTCATGCCAAGAAAAATATCCAGACCCTCTTCATCACAGTAGTACTAAAGATAATTGACCTCATATGTTTGCTAGCTCTACATAAACCCAGTTCTTTTAGCCATAGTTTCCAGGATTCTCATCATAACTAATTTACTAGCTAGTTTACCTAATTTATCTCAAGACATGCTTCATTTTGTTGATTTCCCCCCCCCCCAAATACGGCACCCATAACTCCATATCACATACAAAATGGAGCCTGAGCAGTTCAGAGTATGTAATAAGTAGGACTACTAACTCCCTCCTATGTCTCTCCTAATATAGTAAAAAAAAAATGTTGACTTTTTGGTTGACATGTCATACAACTGTCTCATCTTAAAATATTCAAAAAAATTAAAAAAAATTTAATGATATATTTTGTTTATATCATCTGCAGTTTGAAATGCATTCTTCTCTCCCCTACTCACTATCCTGTAATTCATCCTTACCTACACACACATATACCATGTAATGCAGTTAAACAAATGCATATACACACATACACACAGCTTGTATCTCTTCAAAGAGATACCTTTTCTGGATTCTTCCCCCGGGTTAAGATTGCTTACTATAATTATCTGGCATTCAATTCGGTTTTTTTTTGTTTGTTCTTTTTAGATACATTAAAACTATGTTATAGAAATGCCAGTTTTACTCCATAAGTTAAAAATAAATTTAAAAATTCTCAGATATTTTCTACTTGTATTGTTATTCCATTCTCTACATGTACATTAAAAATTTTTGAACCTAAAAATATAAATGTACATATTAATCTATTTCATCATACCAGATTGAGTCTGGTAATTGAGTCTGAGAAAAATACTTAAGATTGCTCAGATTTTTTTGGACTGCCAGCATATGTTATACTTTTCACTTTCGTATCAATGGAGATTTATGAGCACATCATTTATGACTATCCAATTCATTATTGTCTTTGTATTCCCAGCACCTAACAAAGTGCCAGGCACACAGTAGATGTCTAATAAATACAATTGATTATGAGCTCCTTGAGGTCAGGGACTGATTTTTTCTGCTTTTTGTATCCTGAGTGCTTAGCACGATGCCTGGCACATAGTAAAGTGCTTCATATATCTTTTTTATTGATGAAAATATTGAAGATATATTCCTTGGCATTTAATAGAGATTTGTCATCATGTTGATATCAATCCAGAGATCTATCATTCAACCTGTTCCTTAAATATCTAATATGCTATTCTAAATTGTCATTATTATTATTATCTAGCCAATATTTCTATCTTATTCACAATGGTCCTGTAAAAAGAATTTGTCAGATGCCTTCTTGAAATCTACTTTTATGATACTAATGGCATCCTTCTGACCTATCAGTCTAATAACTCGGTCAAGAAAGAAAAAAAAGCAAGTCACTGCTTACTGTTTTTGTCCTTATATTCAAACAACTATTTGTATAATTTAAAAATAAAAGGGGTGTCAAAATTCCATAATATTTTATTCAGTATCTGTGAGTAATTCTTGATCCCACTTCTCCTCTTCAAGTTTTTTAGTTGAACTGGGCATAACCACATTTTTCTGCTTACTGTTTCCTAAAGATTAGTAATTTGGAGACTTTTTGACATTTATATAATATCCAAATGAAAAGAGGTCTTACCTGGCAAATGAATTAACGGTGAAAAGCTTTTTAGAAATTGTTTCAAGCCATTGAAGAGAATTTCTCTACCTTTTTGATTTTTGGTAACAGGTTATAATTATTGTACATCAATAGTTCAGTTTGCCTTTTCCCTTTTCTTCAGTTTGTATTCTGCCTTTAAAAGAATAATATTTCTGTATTGTTTCCAGAGATGCAGGGGCTACAAGACTTGACGTGTTTTCAGGTGAGCAGATTTTATACAGTGTATATTTTAAATGATTATATATGTTTTATATATATATGGGTTTTCTTGCATCCATTTTATTTCCTGAAGTTTATATTTTATTATTTTGGTTTGGATTTTTTTCTTTTTTGTTGTTATTTAGTTCTTTTGGCAAAGGTACTCAAGTAGTTTGCCATTCCCTTCTCCAGCTCATTTTACAGGTGAGGAAATTGAGGCAAACAGGATTAAATGATTAGCCTAGGGTCACACAGCTGGTAAATGTCTGAGACTGAATTTGAACAGACCTTCTGACTCCAAATCCAGAGCTCTCTACACACTATGCACCTAGTTGCCCATAAATAAAAGTGTGTTCTGTATATTTTGGAATTCAATTTAAGTGGTTTGTGACTTCAATGATCTTGCTGGGAACTAGGACAAGAAATACATTCTTTTGGGGGTTAGGTATTCATTGGAAGTACTATTTGGTAAATTATTTTTTTCTAAGGTTCTCTAATACCCTCTGAGTATTCTAGGGCATTGAGCTTACCTACCATAAAAGAACACTTCAAACTCACAGAATATATAAACTTAATTGTTCTACGCTATTAAGCAAGCATCTTATTTCTCCCAATGCATCACAATTTAAAATTACATATTTGAATATGCAATATGAGATGGTTTTGTTTGGGGAAATATAAAATTTCAAACTAAAAATACACTATTTTTAGTATATCTCATTTTCAGTCAGCAAATATATAATGAACTTGATAAAGTAAAATATTAATTAGTCTGTGACCTATAGAATTCATTTCTATAAATTTGGAGTAGAGGATAAAGTGCTTTGGGGATGAGAAAGCAGATGAGAAAGGCTGTGGAAATCATCAAAAAATTTTTTTTGAAAAGATCCTATCTAATAGAACCAAAGGAACTTGATCTACTCTATTGTTTCCTAGTGCAGCTAGGTAGCTTAATGTTTACGCTGGGTCTGGAGTCAGGAAGTCCCCATTTCAAATGTGACCTCAGATGCTCATTAGCTATTTGGTCTTAAGTCAGTTAACATCTGTTTGTCTCAGTTTCTGCAGCTGTAGAATGGATATAATAGAACCTATCACGCAGGGCTGTTGTGAGGATCACCTAAGATAATATTTGTAAAGCATTTAACACAGTGCCTTGCACATAGTAGGTGCTGTATAAATGCTTATTTTATTTCCTTCCCCTTTCCAGGCACTCTATACACTGAATCATCTAGTTCTTTAAAGCATTATAAATTCTGTCTTAATAGCAATATTAAGTCATCATCATCTATAACCTATTTATGTCAATTATAAATCTCTCCATTGCCTTTTTTTTTTTTTTTTGCACTGAGGCAATTGGGGTTAAGTGACTTGCCCAGGGTCACACAGCTAGGAAGTGCATTGCCTTTTGAATTACCCAGAAAACTGATTCTTTAGAGGTTATAATGCCCCAACATTTGCAACTATAGAACAGCATTTGAAGAATATTTCAGTTGAAAATATGAGTCTTTGCATTGGGTAACAGTTTGCAAATATTAAAAATACTATATAATTTCCAATATGCAATTTGTTTTCTTCCTTTTTAATTCTGGCCCTAACTTAAAAACCTGTTTTCAGTTTTTATCCCAGATATATGTAATGACACTATCTCAATGATAACATTTTTCATCCATTTGGATTTTCCTCTACGATGATATCTTTTCAATAATCATGGTCCTTTTAGTGGTTACCCCTTTAGTGTTCAGGGAAAATCACTACTTTGAGAACTACAAATAGTTTATGGGAACTCCTAATCTAAAAGGAATCTCTTGACCATTTGGATCCACAACATTGATAAACTTCTTATTTTACATTTCCCTTCCCAATAATAGTTAGAGGATTGTTATACAGAATTATCTCTGTATTTGTATAAATTGGGAAATCTTGTATATATGAACATGTCTGAGAGTCTTTAAAGCTGACTTTTTTTTAAAAAATTAATTTTTTTTGGAAATTAAAAAAATAAACTTAAGAAGCTTAGATTTTTGCAGCTTTTAGCCATTTTCAGTATAAAAATGTGTTCTGCTGCAGAAAATATTTTGTGATATCTGTCTATTCCTTGCTCATATTTGTATAAAGGTAACCTTTCTTTCAGATGTATTTCATTTTCATAAATGTTTTATAAGAGATAAGAAGGTGGATCTACAAGTCAGTAGTTATTGATATTCCTCCAGTTACTTTGGGGGGGATATTAATTATGTCTTATTCTTTTCACTCTTGCTTTCTTCTCCTTGAATTACTTTCAGAACCAATCCAGCAATACTTCAAAGATTGGCTCTCTTCCAGCATAAATAATAATGAAAACTCATGTTTAAATAACAATTTCCTCAATCGATCATGTGTTGCTAGTAGTTATCAGTTATTCTCATTTTTTGGAAAAAGTTAAGTGATTTGCCTAAGTTCACCTAGCTCATATTTTTGAGAACAGATAGAAGCTGGTCCAATGGGCTATCTGTCATGCCAGAATGACTTTGTAGTAGATACTGAATTTGAATTGTATAAGGATAGCTTCTGTATCTTTTAGAAGTAAAGGGTGAAATTGGAGGGAATGTGAGCCAGTGGAAAAAAGGTTATGAAAGAATTAGGGCCAGGAAGGGGCACCTGAACCCATAGAGAAAGGACCTTGAAAAAAGGAAAGGCCTCTGGATCAAGTCAAATCAAAATCCTTTCTTCAAATGGATGGCTTCAGGTTCTGGTTTTTTTCCTACAGAAATTAGCTTATATGTTTTGGTAACTTCTTAATGTGTTTAAAATATCTTTTCATTTTAATTTAATTCAGTGCTTTCGTATTCCTGGTACTTCCCCTGCTGTTGCCATAAAATCTCAGCCAAGTTCCCCTGAGCTCCATCATTGTGTCCCTACTCTGTGTCACTCCTTACTCCCCTGTTAGAAGGAAGATTAATCATATGAGCAGCATGACTTTCTAATGAACAAATTAAGCTTAATATTTATTAGTAATAGCTGCTTTCTTTTATAGTGGATAATGAAAAACTGCAGGGTGGATTTATGTTGTGCTTCCTTGATGATGGATACGGAATGAACCCTGGTAAGTTAATTATCTAGTTACCTAACTGGCTGCTACCATGAACAGTCAGAAAACCAATAAAAAAGCTAACTGAACTCTATATGCAAAATCAAGTATTGAATGTTATTCACGTGGAGGTGGAGTATATATGAAAAAGCCATAGATTGGACTTTTTAGGTTTAAATATTTCAGCTGGCTTGATAAATTAATTCCAGCTATCTAACCTTAAAGGGCCCAGACATTCTGATTGAAAAAAAAATGAAATTTAGAAGATACTTATTGTTATGGATATATTTTTACCTTGGCTTGAATGAAGTAGTGCTGCTTAAAGAATTATAAGAATTGTTAATACCCAACTTGATTTTAAGAGTGACCCTTTAGATACTACTGTCACTAGCCCTCAGGGTTGGTTTCTAGTGTCTGGGAGGTAGTTTTTGCTTTTCTGCTTAACTCTCAATTAGGGGTCACTTGCCTTGTATTTTAGTGGCTAATGTTTTTTCTTTCATTCAGAGGGATGATGGCTTCAGACAGATTTCCCAGTTTGCAAAGGGGCTTGCTTGCATTATCTTTTCCTTGAGCATACAAAACTATAATTGAAGTCCATTGGGAACCCTGAGGCATTTGGCCCTGGATCCATGACTTTGGTATAAAGCTTGGTGATTTTTTTTTCTTGAAATACTGAATTTTTTTGTGAGTAATTTTCACAAAAAGGGAAGGAAACTGCCCAAATCCATGGAGCATCATGGTATACCCATAGCATATAGGCCTATCATGGCCCTTTAAACTCCTTGCCTTTTTTTTTGTTTGTATAATCCAATGATATTCATTAGGGAGTGGGAAAATTCCTATAATCCCAACCCAAACATAGTATTTATGGGTGGATTCATATTCAGACTCTGGTTCTGTTGGCTTATTTGGGCTCAGGACTGTGTTAGTCAGATATGAACATCTACTAGGGCTCTCTCCTCAACTCTCCATAAATGTTAATCAATCAAATCAACCAGCAGGAATTATTAAGTACCTAATCTGTGTCAAACACTGTGTTAGGAACAGGAGATATTTATACAAAAAAGAAAATAGTTCTTTTTCTCAGAGGGTACCAGAATGTAAAGCCACATATTGTCATTGTGATAATTCTGCTTCTGCTTGGTTACTTTTGTTACTTTGGAGACCTTACCGAGCCTCATTGAATAGGTAAGAATAGATAATCTACAAACTCCCTTCTAGGAATCCTCAGTCTCAGGGTTTCACAGATTATCAGAATGTAGCCATCTTCACCAGCCATTTTTTCCACAGTGTAGATACAAGCCTACTCAAAGATATTTCAAAAATGCTAGACTCTGTATCAGCCATCACTCTAGGTGATGCAATAGACAGGGCACGGGGCCTAAAGTCAGGGAGACCTGACTTCAAATCTAACCTTCATCCTTGGTGGCTCTTTGACCTTGGGAAGTCACTTTAATTACTATTTGCCTCAGTTTCCTCATTTATAAAACAAAGATAATAATGACTCTAATATCTCAGAATTGTTATGAAGGTCAAATGAAGTAATCTTTATAAAATGCTTTTCAAGCCTTAAAGGGCCATATAATGCTAGCTTATGTTATGTCATGTCATATATATTATTACCCAGCCATACAGCATATACATTCTCTGGACTCAATTTAAATTTCAACAGGACCTTAGGGTAAGGTATATCAGTCCCCTCATTCATTCCATAGAGAAGAAAGCTGAAGCCCAGAGGAGTTACTTGTTAATGTTCAAACAGTAGAAAGGAGCAGGGACTGAATTGAAAGCAAGGCCCATTTTGTTTCCTTTTGCACATTTCAAATTTCATTCAGCTTGTGCAATAAGAATACCCATGGCTTAGATCTTGCTTGTCAACAGACTTCAGCATTAGCATCACCAGTTTTAACACTCTCTGAATTATATATATTTAATTTTGGGGGACAACTATGTAAATGATCTTCTTACACAAATGTGTGCTCTTTCCTGGGATTCTCAATCTTAACATCACCATCCATATCTTGTTAGGCTAATATGAATATCCAAGAAGAATTATGTTTTAGTGTGAAGGTTCAGAGAGTTAAAAATCAATCAGTAGTGTATTTATTAAATGCTTATTATATGCCAGGCATTGTGCCAGGTTCTGAGGATATAAATACAAAGGAATGATTCTCTATTCATAAAGATCTGACATTGGGGACATAAGTACATATATGCAGTATAAATATAAAACAAATATAAATATATACAAAGTACATAAATATAAATATAATTTGGGAGGAAAGGCATTCACAGGTGAGGGGAACAGAAAAGGCTTCATGCAGAAAATAATGATGAACATGGCTAATCTGAAAGTATGTTTTACATGTATAATGGGTATTATATTGTTTGTAGTCTTAATAGGTAGAATAGAAGCCAGAAGGAGGGAGAGAATTTAAAAGAAAATTTTGAAAATGAATGTTAAAAAAGAAGATAATGCTGAGTGAAAAAAATCTCATAAATATTTATTTTCACTAGATAGATGTTATATGAAATATTTTAAAAGCATATACTTAATGCCAGGTACTCTTAGTGAGTGATGAGAACATTTTTATTAATTTTTATAATGAATGAAAATTTGCATACATGATATGCTGGGAGAAACAATTTTGAAAAGGAAAAAGGAAGAATCTTTATATTGTTTCATTATAAAATTTTTTTTTCAGAAGAAAATCAAATGGATGAAAAGCAGTTTTAAATTACTGAAATTGCAGGAAACAAGCAAATTCTTCAGTTGAGCTTAAAAATAGAATACCTACAATAGCAAAACAATTTAAGATTGATGAAAAAAATGTTTTTGATATCAAAAGTGAAGTTGTAGGTTAGCAGGAGAGTTTGCCAGAAAAGAGACAATAATGTCAGTTAATGATATCAAACCCGAATTAGATCAAATCTTGAGTGAATAGAAAGAATATAGTTTAATAGTGTAACAGCAGTCATTTATTAAGCACTGCTACAGGGCATTATGGTAGGTACTAGAAAAGATACAAAATTTAGATAAGAAAGAATTCTTGACTTCACAGAGTTTATAGTCCAGCATAGAAAAGTGTGTGTGTGTGTGTGTGTGGGGGAGAGAGAGAGAGAGAGAGAGAGAGAGAGAGAGAGAGAGAGAGAGAG
>JAJPUD010000054.1:859155-886915 GCA_023553655.1 Myrmecobius fasciatus | reverse complement strand
AGAGAGAGAGAGAGAGAGAGAGAGAGAGAGAGAGAGAGAGAGAGAGATGGAGATGGATCCCTGTAGCATTTTGGGGAAGTCTGTGGAATTCTCAAAATAATGTTTTTAAATGCATAAGATATGTAATGAGATTAAAAGCCAATTATATTGAAATCATTATCAAAATATTAAAACAAAAATAACAAATGTATTATTAACAATATTATTAAAGAATTAAAAAATGAACCCTTGTTTAGTAGAAACCAGTATTTTTTAAGTTTCACAATCTAATATAAACTCTTTGAGATAGGGGTTGTCTCATTTTTGTCCTTTTTTTTCCTTCTTATATAGTAGGCTCTTAAAAGTTTTTTTGGTTGATTGATTGTATATCAGATATTAATACACATGCTTTTCTTTGTATCTCCACCTGGTAGCATGATGCTCAGTACATAATTCTCAGCACCAGAATCTTTGTTCGACTCTTGTGACCTCATTTAGGATTTTCTTGGCAAAGATACTAGTGTGGATTGCTATTTCCTTCCATAACTCATTTGTACAAATGAGGAAACCGAGGCAATTCACAAAGCGCAGTCTTCCTGACTCCAGGCTCAGCATTCTGTTCACTACCTAGTTGCTACTAAATTCTTGTTGGCTGACAAACAGGCATGTCCCCCAGAAATTTCAGAGGCTCTGGATATATGAACAATTTATTATATATTCAGTTAACAGTCAAGAATATCTGGCAAGTCCTAAATGGTAAACTCCATGAGTACATGGACTATAGCTTATGTAATATATAGCTTTCCCAGAGTCTAGCATAATAACATATCTTAGGTATTTAAAAAGTGTGAATTAACTCCATCAAATAATGCATGTCCTACTGGACATTTGTGGATTATAAGATATCTCTAACTTCAATGAAATGCAGACCTTATCATGAGTATGAAAGTAAAAAAGGAAATTTCTAACTGAACTCATTGAATCCCTTGGTCTCTTTGGAAGCAGTGCTCCAGATATATTCAAGGAACCCTTTTGGAATTCCAGTTTGCCTTAGGGAAATAGATCTTAAAGAAAATGCAATGAACTGAACAAACAGGAATCAGAGTTGTTTGGGAGAGGTCTGAAGTTTCTTTCCTCTTCTTGGTTGGTGTCTCCTAACCAGGAGTTGGATTTGTTATAGGGTCAGCAATCTATTAATTCCTCATAATGCGTGACCTGCATCTTTGGGATGGCTACAGAGGCACTGAGGTTATTCCAGTGTTCTGGGAATATTGTGAAGTTCTGCTTTCTGCTGTGCTATTATCAAGATTCAAGATATTGTCAAATGACTCAAACTCTCTTATTATGTCAGGGGATTATTAATCTGAGGCAATTCTGACATTGGGAGGAAATCTAATGTCCCTCAAAATCCATGTCTGTTACAGAGGAAGCTTCAGATGTCATTTTCTTTGGAATGTCTAAGAAACGGAGAGCTACTTCACGATTCATTGGACATTATGGCAATGGTCTTAAAAGGTAATACTTTTTTTCCCTGAACCTTTTAGAACTTTCTCTTGCTGAGGATTGAAGATGATGTTGACTTTAAAAGGCATTAAAATGAAGGTGATATAAAAATAAAAAATAGCAACTAAAAAATAGAACACAGAGCAGAAATGGCTGTTTGGGCTAAGGGTAGAAGTGTTCTGCCAAAGAGCCTCAACTTGTGTCTTTGCAAAATTTCTCACTGTTAAATTAAAATTCCTTTGTATCACTTTCAAGGCTTTCCATAACCTGAAGTTGTCCTATCATTCTATTCTTGTATTACTTATCTTTTATACTTTATACTTCAGGCAAACTATACTGTTCTCTGACTACTATGTCCTGTGTTTACCTCTCTCTTCTTTGATTTCTATTATTCCTACTGCTTAAATTGTCCTCCCTCCCACCTTTTGCCTAATGTTAAATTCCAACCTGTCCTTAAAGGCCCAACTCAGATGCCATCTTCTACATGAAAATTACCTCTATTTCAGTAATGACATTCCCATTCAGATATTACAACTATATTGCCATTTTCACATAAAGTTGTTTATTATAGATATGTATCTTGGTGTCTTAGCTTTCTCTTAAACATTAAGCTCTGTATGGGCAAAGGCTGTTCCTTTTCTAAACTTTGTGCCTTTCCCACCACCTAGAAAACAAGAAACACATAAATTTGGTCGTTTCAATTATACCTCAAATTGTATATTACATATTGTGTACATGTATAATTTTTCAGAGGTGCTATGACAGACAAGGTTTAATAATTTATTTGCAGTTTGCATTTCCATATACTTGTAAACTTTAGAGTAAGTCAGTGTATCATATGGGGTCATCAGCCTATAAGTTCATTTAGTGAAAGCATGATATAATAGATCGCAAGTTCCTTCAGAGAAACAACTGTGTCTTATTTTATCTTGATGTCTGTAGTTCCTAGCTTATAATGGTGCTTTATGAAGAATGTTTGTTGAATGGGATTGCATAAAGCCTACATTGCAGGTTTTGTGTTGGCAAAGGTTTTGCTCTGTGTCTAGCTCACAGACTAGGATCTTTACCCCTATTATCTTCCAAGTGCATGTTCCTCATCAAAGGGAGAACTAGAAATGTTACCATTTTGGATGGATGCATAAAAATCTATTCTTTCTCCTGGATAAACCATCCAAAACTCATGGAAGTAGTATCGTTTTATCTGTGAAATAAAGCATATTAACTAGAATTCAAGTTGCCTAGTAGACTTAATCCAAAATTATCATAGAATGTTTTGAGCTGGGAGGACTGATGCTAAGCCATCTTTGTGATAACAAATTATTTGTCTTCACTGCAGTGGATCTATGAGGATAGGGAAAGACTTCATTCTTTTTACCAAGAAAGAAGAGACGATGACCTGCATTTTTTTATCTCAGACTTTTTGTGAAAATGAAGGTCTCAATGAGGTACAGTTTATTTATTTCTTTGGTTTCCATGGTAACTGGGGTTAACTTTCCCTTTTGCAGAATCTTGCTAATTAAATAATCAGTCTGAGAGGATAGGTCTGAGGAGTTGAAAAAGGGTTGAATAGTTTTCTTTTATTTTTTATTTATTTTTTTAAAGAGTTGGAACTCAAGCAATTTTCTAATTTTCTTTCAGTGATTTTGAAATTATATCATTACTTTGTATTTTTCATATAGATTTATGATGTTACATTTTTGTGGCAGTTCTTTGTATACTTGCTTGAGTGAAGGTGTCATAACATGTTTATATTTGTGTCTTTCTTTGTTCCTAGCAATGCTTTGTATGCATTTGTTGAGTGTGATTTATGTATCTTATGTATATGTTCCAAAGACCTAGGGGATAGAATTGTTAAGTATAAAAAAATTTGATGCAAATGGAACAAAATACTACCTCAAAGACTCTCTCACAGAGTATATTTCCTGTTCATGTATCAGAATTACGCAGGATTCATAAGATCATAGATCTACATCTAATAGGGACTTAGGCTATTGTTCAATCCTTTCATTTTACATATGAAGAAATAGGTCTGAGAAGTTAAGTGCTCAGGATCATTCAGGTACTATCAGTAGGGAGACTTGTACTTTTGTCCTCTGATTCCATAGCTGATGTTCTTTCCACTGTAAGATGTCTCAAAAGATGGAACAACAGAAATATTTTCTGATCATCAGTGGCAGAAAACAAGGAGGCATTTGCTCACCAAAGTTATTTGCTACTGCCATGGAGGGTGTCTAACACTTGGCTCAGATTGAAGAGATTCATGGATGATGAAACCTTCCAAATGCTCCTTTTTACAGATAACATGGGGCTTATTGCTTTAAACTTCAGATCACGGTAGAATCTGCTATTTTTTCTAGAGTTTGCCCTCACAAAAACAAAGTGAGTTAAGAATACCTTTGTCTAAGTGACCAACCTGGTGAGGTCATGGGGGGGGGGAGAGTGTGTGTGTGTGTGTGTTTGAGACAGAAAGACAGACAGAAATAGAGAGAGGGAGAGAGAGAAAGAGAGAGAGAAGGAAAGAGAGATAGAGAATGTATTTCAGAATGATATTTCAGTGAAAAAAAATGGAATGGGAAAGGAATGAAAAGTATGAGACAAAGGTAATTCCAAGGTATGCCACTATATTTGATAAAATGGAAATCCAAATTAGTTATTACCATAAGAGAGCTTTGTTTATAGTAGTTTTGTGTCAATTTTGGTTTAATAATGAAAATTATCAGAATACTTGTATTTCAGTAGAATGATTGAAGACAAATCTAACAATTGTAAAGCTTAATGTAAAGGGACTAAATGTTCAAACAAAAATCTGAAAGAAAAAGGAATAGTATATTTGTCTGTACTATAGAGAGGAATATTTTAATCTAATGGAAGAAATTGTTAAGAAAATATTAGTGGTTTTGCTATACAGAGTTAAAAAGAGATTTTGCACAACAAAAACTAGTATTTTTTTTATTAAAGCTTTTTATTTGTATAACATATGTATGGGTAGTTCCCCAAAATTGATCTTTACAAAGCTTTCCATTACAAATTTTACCCCCAGTCCCCTCCCCTCCCCTAGATGGCAGGAAGTCCACTACATGTTAATAATGTTGAAATGCTTGAGAAGTTATGCAAGAAAAATCCTATCTACAAGAAAAAAAAAGAATCAGAGAAAGGCAACACAATGCAAGCAAATGTCAATAGAGATCATGAAAATGTTATGTTGTGGTCCATATTTCATTTCCCTCTCTCTGGGTGTATATGGTTTTCTTCAGTGAACAATTGGAACTGGTTTGAGACAATTCTTTGTTGCAGAGAGCCATGTCCATCAGAATTGATCATCATGTAATACTGTTGTTGCTGTGTATGATGATCTCCTGATTCTGCTCGAAAAACTAGTATTTTTAAAAGGAAAAGCCAAGAAATAGACTGGCAGAAGTTATTTTCCGGAACCATAAAAGATAAAGGACTGACATTCTAAATTTATAAGGAATTGATATGTATCTATAACTCTAATACATACTTCTCATAATGCATTGTATGCACTCAGTAGTGCAAATATGAATGGATAATTTTCAAAGGAGAAAATACAAGCTATTAATAGATGAATAAAAGATGTGCAAATTTCCTGGCAACCAGAGCAGTGTAAGACAGTACAACCTTAAAATATATTTCCTCACACCCACTGGAATGGGAAAAAGAGATTCCCCCAAAATGCTAGGACTTAACATTGTCAGGATTACAATGAAATAGGCTCTCTAATATATTGCTAGTCATGCTTGTAGATTGGTGATAACTTTTTGGATAGCAATTCAAGAGTATACAGTAAGTCACAAAACTAATTATTTCTTTTGACCTAATAACTGCATTAATAGGACTTTGTCCTAAAAATATAATACAAAGGATCTGTATAAAATATATATAGCTATAGTTATTTATATTTATAGCTATAGTTATTTGCAGTAGTGAAATAACTGCAAACAACCTAGATATTCAACAATTGAAGACTAAATTATGAAAATATAATAGAATATTATTTTGTCATAAAATGTAATTATGAGTATGAGGGAAACTTGTTAAAAATATGAAAAAGCAAGATCAGCAGAACCCAGGTTACTTTCATTTCCTATGTATGTATAATACACACACATCATATGTGTGTGTGTGTATATATATTATATTCAAATGTAATAGATTTTCGAATACTGAGAAAGGAACAGTGAACAATCATATTTCAACTTTGTTGTCTGTTAATTTATTTGGTTCTTTTCTTTTAAATCTTAAATTTTTGTAAGTTTTATTTTTAAAGAATATCATTGCTATCTTTTGTTTTCATATTACTTCCAAATATGTATTTTCTCCTTTACCTATCCAGAGAGATAAACCTTATAACAAAAAAAGAGAAAAATTGTAGTTGAGTAAAATTATCTTACCACCTAAATTAATAGACCAAAATTTATGGTCCCCTGCAAAGTGGGGTGTTGAAAGGAGGGCTTCTTTTGGTCTTTTCTTCTTGGACAAGCTTGATCATTAAAATCATTCCATTGGCCAAAAATTCCTTCCTTCTCTTCAGATCTGAGAGGTAGACTATCCTTTGTTCTTCTCATTTGTTTATAGTATTACTCTGTAAGTCTAAATCATGAGCCCATTTCAACCTTATCACAGAATAGGGTGTTAGGTGTTGGTCAGTGCCTAGTTTCTGCTATACCATTTTCCAGTTTTCCCAGAAATTTTTGTCCAATAGTGAGTTCTTATTTGAGAAGCTGGGTTCTTTGGGTTTGTCTAACACCTAACCTATTCTACTGATCAACTACTCTATTTCTTAGCCAGTACCAAATGGTTTTGATAACCAGTGCTTTATAATATAGTTTTAGATCTGGTATAGCTAGGTCACTTTCATTAGCATTTTTAATTAATCCCTTTGAAATTCTTGACCTTTTTTTTCCTTCCAGTTGAATTTTTTTATTATTTTTTCTAGCTTTATAACTTCTTAGGAGTTTGATTGATATAGCACTAAATAAATAGATTAATTTAGGTAGAATTGATATTTTACTATATTAGCTTGGCCTATCCAAGAGCACTTGATATTTTCCCAATTGTTTAGATCTCACTTTATTGATGTGGAAAGTGTTTTGTAATTGTGTTCATATAATTCCTGACTTTGTATTTGCAGGAAGATTCCCAAATATTTTATATTACCTACCAGTTATTTTAAATGGAATTTCTTTGTGTAACTCTTGCTGCTGGACTTTGTTGATAACATTTAGAAAAGCTGATGATTTATGTAAATTTATTTTGTTTCCTGCAACTTTGCTTAAGTTGTTAATTGTTTCTAATAATTTTTAGTTGATTCTCTAGGAGTCTCTTATGTATACCATCAAATTATCTGCAAAGAGTAATAATTTCATTTCTTCATTACCTACTCTAATTCCTTTATTTTTCTTCTCTTACTGTTAAAGCTAACATTTGTAATACGATATTGAATAGTAATGGTTATAGTTAGCAACCTTGTTTCACCTCGACCTAGTTTATCCCCATTACATATGATGTTGCTGATGGTTTTAAATAGATGCTGCTGATCATACCCTTTAACCCAGCAGTGTTCCTATTGGGCCTATATCCCGAAGAGATCTTAAAGGAAGGAAAGGAACCCACATGTACAAAAATGTTTGTGGCAGCCATTTTTGTAGTGGCAAGAAACTGGAAAGTGAATGGATGCCCATCATTTGGAGAATGGCTGAATAAATTATGATATATGAATATTATGTAATATTATTGTTCTGTAAGAAATGATCAGCAGGATGATTTCAGAGAGGCCTGGAGAGACATGAACTGATGCTAAGTGAAGTGAGTAGAACCAAGAGAAGATTGTGCACAGAAACAAGATTATATGATAATCAATTCTGATGAATGTGGCTCTTTTCAGCAAGAGAGGATTCAAGCCAATTCCAATAGACTTGTGATGGAGAGAACCATCTGCATCCAGAGAGAGGACTATGGGAACTGAATGTGGATCACAACATAGTATTTTCACTTTTTTGTGGTTGTTTGCTTGCTTTTTATTTTCTTTCTCCTTTTCTTTCCTTTTTGATCTGATTTTTCTTGTGCAGCATAATACATGTGGAAATATGTATAGAAGGAATTGCACATGTTTAACATATATTGGATTACTTACTGTATAGGAAAGGGGAATGGGGGGAGAGAGGGAGAAAAAATTTGAAGCACAAGGTTTTTCAGAGGGTGAATGTTGAAAAAATGCATATATTTTGAAAATAAAAAGCTAAAAGAAGCACTCCATGTTCAGTTTCAGGTTATTGTTTTTGTTATTTTTTTCATTTACATTGTTACGGTCATTGAATGCATTATATTTCCTTGTACTGTTTTGTTTTGCATCAATTCATATATGTTTTCTCATGCTTCTCTGTTCTTTATAGTCATTATGTCTTATGATGTTGTAATAATCTATTATATTTACATACCACTTAATATATGAATTGATTGAATGGCATGATTATTTGAATATTTATTTTTGCTAATGGTTATTAGATATATAATAAATATAAAATTAAAAATATTACTGATGATCAGCAGTTGCCATGCCATCAGCTTTTTCAGAACTTGAGGATATAGATGATTTGGTATCGAACTCATTAAGGGCAGATTGGTGCTCTTCTTACTTCTGTTGGATTTCATTTCTCCATTAGCTATATTTGTTCTTTTCTTTCCAACTCAAAGTTTATTCTCCTTAACAGAGAGAACACATACAATAGAAGAATTGAACAGTTCGTCTTCCTTCCACTTTCTTTTATTGTCATCAGTTTTCTTCTAAGCAGGTATTCTGTCTCTTCTTTAATCGTTCTTTTTTCTCCCATATATCTTTATGTGAAAGAAAAGAGGAGCAACAACAAAAAACTTTTTGCTGCTCAATTTCGTTCATCTCAGCTTTCAGGTTCACCTCTTTGTATTTACATTTTATTTCCTGTTCTTGCTTCCACCTTCTGTATGAGTCATGAGTTTGCTGTGCATCTATATCAGCTTAGGCAGCTCCCCTCCTTATCCTATCTTTTCTCTTTGGGTCTTTACAAATGCATTCTTTAAGATTTGACATGTCTTAAGCTGAATTTCCCCATAGAATTTTAGGCCACTGTATTCTCTCTTTATTCATTTGTTTCTCATGCACTATGCTACCCCCAAATCTAGTGTTTGTCATCCAGTCAACAATTATTTATTAAGCTCCTACCAAATACTAGGTGATAAGAAAAAGTATAAAAGCCAGTCCCTCTTTTCAAGGATCTCAGAGTCTAATATTTGTCTCACAGTTTCCAACTCTGGTGTTCTCTATCACAGACTTCTAAGAGAGAGTAGTTACTGTTGTTCCTAAAGGTTACTGTTTGCATTTCTCTAATCAATAATGATTTAGAACATTTTTTTTTCATTTTTATGACTGGAAAAGGCTTTACTTTCTTCATTTAAAAATTATTTCTTCATATTCTCTGACTAGTTATCAATTGGAGAATGACATGCATTCTTATAAAATTCTACTTTTACTTTATAACATGACTTTCAGCTTCCTGAACCAACTGAAATTATAGTATCAAAAGTAACTCATTATTTCTTATTTGCCAAATCTGATAGCCTTTCTCAATTTTCTGTTTGCAAGTAACTTTCTCACAACATAACTTTATTTTATTTTTATTTACTTTTATTTTATTCCTACTATTTATTTTATTTATAACTACTTATTATTTTATTTTTAAAAATATATCTCTAATACTTAGGACCTTAATTGGCAATTGGAGATGTTCAATAAATGCTTTCTGATTGTGTGATATATTGTCAATTAACAATTCATTCTGATTGTTCCTTTTTGTCTGACTTTTTAAAAATAATGTACAACAGTGCTTTCAAACTCAAATACAAATGAAAGTCATTAAACCTATTGGCCCCAAATCTACATGTTCTAAATATTTCTGAATTACATTTAATCTGATTCCAGCAGGCTTCAACTTTGATACATCTGATGTGTACTATTGTAGAGCTACATTCTATTTATGAGAATACCCCAGATTGTCTCCTCATATTGGATCTATAATTCAATCTATCTACTACCAATCTTTTTTGAATATCCAAATTATGGAAATGGTCTTATATATGAATAGAGTGTTGGACTTGGTTTCATGAAAGACTGGGTTCAATTTCTGCCTCTAAAACTTATTACCCGTATGACCATAGACAAGTCTTTTAAGCTTTAATGTCTTCATTTGCAAAATGATAATAATCATACCTGTAGTTCTTACTGTACAACATTTTTTTGGTAAGCTCAAATGAGATCTCTTGAAAATGCTTTGAAAACTTGAAACTCTGAAAAAAATTGAGCTTTTATTTTTGTCAGCTCTCCTTGGACTTTTAAAATTTCCTTTGTGCATTTCTGGATCCCTCTACTACTAGTCTTCTAATAATATTATCTTTAAAAAAAAACAGCACCAGGTTAAAAATATATTGAGCATTCAAGATTGTTTGAATTTAGGTTTATCTAGGATTTACCAGATTAGGATCAGATAAGGATAATTATATCAGTTTTTTATTGTATTTATTCAGTTATGGGTCCTCATCATCTTATGTGTGGGTTTTTTTTTTTTTTAGGTAGTAGTTCCCATACCATCATGGTCTTCAAAAACCAAAGAATCTATTACAGACCATAAGAAATTCTCTGAGGAACTAGCTGTAATTTACAAATATTCTCCCTTTAAAACGGAGGCTGAATTAATGCAGCAGTTTGACAAGATCTATAGAAAATCTGGTAAGATCATCAGATCACTTGAGTGTCTGACACAATAACTATATAAAATGTAGTCACATTTTATAAGTATGTATCAGTCAGACTTTGAAATCTCCCATGGAGTAGCATTCAGTTTCCCTGTATGGTTTGTTTATTAAGAAAACATATAAATGGTATAGTTTAATTAGAGTGCCAGGCTCAGAGTCAGGAAGACCTGCTGTGGAATCCCACACCTAATGCTTACCATGCTGGTTTATACCTATGGGCCAGTTTCTTAATCTCTAGGTGCCTCAAGCAACTATCTGAGCTGCTCAAATAGTAGAGATGATGCTGACCAGCATTAGGAGGAGTCATGTTAAGAGGGTCCTACACTACAGATAAAGCAGCCAGTAATTCTTCTGAGTATAGCAGGAACTACATCAAAGTGCAATTGGCAAATATTTTACAAAATAAATACATTTTTTTTCCACTGGGGAAATGTAGTCTATTTCTTAAAAGTTTTGTTAAATATGATATGTTAACATAATAGCATTATATTATGATTAGCATTTGTAATATAATAATATTTATGTATATAAATAACTACTTTATAACATTGTTTATTTATTTATTTATTTATTTATTTATTTATTTATTTATTTATTTATTTATTTATTTATTTATTTGCTTTTTGCTGAGGCAATTGGGGTTAAGTGACTTCCCCAGGGTCACACAGCTAGGAAGTGTCTGAGACCAGATTTGAACTCAGATCCTCCCAGCTTCAGGGCTGGTGCTCTAACCACTGCGCCACCTAGCTGCCCCCACATTGTTTATTTTTCTAGAAAAGAACTCACCATAAGCAATGTTTTTATTGGTCTTCTTTATGGTGAATAGAGGGAGGATTTATAAAGGACTAGTTTAGAAGACTAATCCTGTAAAATGGTTTTTTGTTTTATTTTGTTTTATTTTGAGAATATGATAGTGAAATTCTCAGATATTTAAAAGATGTAAAACCTAAACCTCTGATATTCTCCCAGGTACTTTGGTGGTTATATATAACTTGAAATTAATGCTCAATGGAGAACCAGAACTGGATATCAAAACTAACAAAGAAGATATTTTGATAGCTGGAGTTCTTGAAGAGTAAGTAATGTTCAGAGTGTATCTTTTAGATAGACTGATATCTTTAAGCAAACTTTATGAAGTATCTTTTGTGTACAGAGCACTTTGCTAGGTTCTGGTAGACATAAAAAGTTTATCTAAAATTAATACATTTACCAACAATTTTAATTAAAAAATGATAAATATACTCATACAAATAAAACATTTTGTGATATTTGAAGGAAGAAAAAGGCCCACCACAAGGTAACTCATGGAAGGCTACTTGGAAGAATTACATTTGAGTAGGGCTTTTGTTTTTTCTGTCAGAGATTTAAATAATAGGGATCCTTAAAGACAGCATGGCACAATAGATACAGTGCTAAATTTGGAGTCAGAAAAATCCAGATTAAAATCCCACCTTGGTCACACATTGGCTATGTGATTGGACAAGTCAGGGGGTTGGACTCAAAAGAAATTTGTTCTAGATTTATTCTACTTGACCCCAGAGAGCAAAAGCAAGAGGCAAATGGGGATTTCATACCAAAGAATTATTTCCTAACAGAGCTTTCCAGACGTAAGAATGGGCTACTCTGAGATATAGTAACTTCCCCCTTGTTGGAAAATGTCAAGCCAAAGATGGATAATCTCTTATCATATAGATTGCAGTGAGTTGGATTTGATGGCTGTTAAGGACCTTTTCATTGATCACATTCTGTGAAAAACCGGTAGTTTTGGTAGTTAGACCAAATCTTGATTTTTAGCTATAGAAAGAATAGAAACTAGATCAGAAGGATTAAGAATGAAATGACCAGTAAGTCAGTGGAGGTAATATCAATAACATAGTCTTCACAAGTTTGATCTTGACAGAAAGTTGAAATCTAAGGTAAATGAGACATGGAAAGGAGAGAATAACTGTCTTCTCTAAGCACATTCAAATACTTTGTCTTAGGTAAAATATCTCCTATACAGTTTGAAAGAATTTGCAGAGATTACTGGAGCAATTCCATGTTCCTTGAGGGATCATTTTAAATAGGAGAAATGGCAAAGGATAGGATATGGGCCAATGTTCCAATTTTGTTAACGGGAATAAGCAGAAGTAAGCTATTAAGTTTGATATTAATTCATAGAAAAGTCATAGCAGAGATTAATAAGAGAATTTTTAGAAAGGAAGTAGTGGCCACTAAAGCCAACATGGATTAACTAAAAACCAATCATTTCATGCACCTAATTTGATTTTTTGGAAGGGTTATTAGCTAGTAAATCAGGGAAATACCACAAACATATTAAGTATCTTCAGGGAGGTCTTTGACAGAGGTTTTTACTATATTCTCATGGACAAGATAGGGAGACTTTGACTGGGAGTTAGAACAGCAATGAATTAAATGACCAGACTCTTAAGAGTTTTCTATTGAATTTGAAAGAACATCAGTTCCAAACCTTGTTTTCTCTCTTCATACTACCTTTGCCACCTCCATTCCCTTCTTTGCAATGGGACCTTTCATCATCCTTTACTAAAAAAAAAATAAGGCCATCTATCTTGAGCTTTTACCAAATTATGGCCTTTAAATTACCTTGGCATTATCCCTTATTATTGATTTCAGTCTGAGGGAAAGAGTTGGCCCTTCTTGAAGACATTGACTCCTCCTTTCATGCCCTCAATGCCATTCGTATCACTTAACTTCTAGGAGATTCCTGCTTTAATTATCCCCTCTCTCCAGTGTTTTTCTGGGTTTTTTTTCTTCCCTAATTTTTGATTTAACTTCATCTTCCATTAACTCTCAACTGCAAACATGCCCAGAATTTCCCCTCTCTTTTTGGCCTACTTTCCTAGCCAGACTCCTGGACAAATCTGTCTACTCTTGATGTTATTAATTTCTCACCTTCCATTTACCTGTCACTCTTTTGCAGTCTGACTTCTCTTCCCACAAATCAACTGAGCCGTTCTCTCCAAGGTCTTTGGTCATTTCTTGATTGCCAGATCCAAAGACCTTTTCTATAGATTTGACCATGATGATCACCTTCCTTTTGGATATTCTTGGGATATTCTCCTTCCTACGTTTTTGAAATACTGCTTATGACTCTTACTCTACCTGTCCAACTAATCTTCACTCTCCTTTGCAGTGTTATCATCAGTATTTTATCTTCCATATGTGGACATGGACCCTTTTCTCCTCCCTTTTTGCATTCTCTTTTGGCAATCTCAGTAGCTTTTATGGATCGGTTTGACTCCTAAATGTAGATATTTATCCTACATATCTCTCCAGGCCCTAATTTCCAGCTCTGTGCTTAGCATTTCCACCTCAGCATTCCATTGCATTTCAGATTGAAACACCCCAAATTGAACTCATTATTTTCCCCAAAAATATGACTTCTTAACTTCTTGATTTTGGTAGAGGGTACCATTGTTCTTCTGTTTACCTGTGTTCAAAATCTAGAAGTCATCTTTAACTTTCTGATCTCACTTAACCCTCTTTCTCTAGTCAGTTCTCATGTTAATTATACCTCCACAGTATTCTAACATCCTTTTCTTCCATCTATCTCCCTTATTCCACAATTTATAAAATTAATACTTTATATATATTTATATCATACATATATACATATATACACATGCATACACACACATACATATATATATATATATATACATTTGTGTATATATATATATATATATATATATATATATGAAAGATTGTTGTGTTTCAGAATTTTATCATCATTCACCTAAACTATTGCAATGGTGTCCTGTTTGGTCCCCATGCATCTGGCCTTTCTCTTCTCCATTACCTGTAAACCTGCTAAAATGAAATTCCTAAAGCACAAGTCACTTCACTATTCAAGAAGCTTCAGTAACTATCGGTTGCCACAAAGCCATTTCCAATGTCTGTCATTTAAAGCCTCTCACACTATGGCTCTAGCTTCTTTTTCTTATTAAAATTATTCATTATTCTCCTTCTCACCCTGTTCTCTCCAGCAAGATTTACATACTTCCTCTTTCCCATACTTGACATTGCATCTCCTGCTTCCACTTTATTCCATGGAATGTTCCCCCTATTCCTAGAATACTCCCCCTCTTTATCTTTGCCTATTAGAACCAGCCAGTCATCAATCACAGCTCTTGTCAAGGCTGAGCTTGAATGTCATCCCCAATAGCAGGCCTCCCTTCATTACCCCAGTTTTTAGTCCTCTATTTACCCTGCATAACCCCCAAAGTTCCGTTGTTACTCAGTCATGTTCAGCCATGTCTGATTCTTTATGACTTCCTTTGAAATTTTCTTGGCAAGACACTGGACTGATTTTCCATTTCCTTCTCCACCTCATTTTACAGATATGGAAACTGAGGCAAACAGGGTTAAGTGATTTGCCTACGGTCACACAGCCAGTAAATATCTGACTCCAGATTTGAATTCAGATCTTCTTGGTTCCTGGTCTGGCAAACTATCCACTGTGTCATGTAATTACTTTGCATTTAATTTGTACATTAAAAATTTGTTTTTTTTATTTTATTTGCCTTTCACAGAGTAGGTATTTAATAAATGTTTACAGTCTCAGTAAAATATAAAATATCCTAAATGATTGATTGGCTCTTTTTAAAAAATCTTTTTGTCCCCATGGCCTAATTAGTCTGCCCTCTGAATGTGTCAGGCTTTATCTCAATACTTGCTTGACTGAATCAGACTGGAAAATGGTCTCTTATGGAGAGCCACAAAACTCTGGAGTTAATGTGGTTTACTTAACATTTTTATCAAAGATAGAAGAAGCCAAAATGACATGCTTATTCAATTTATTGATGATCTGAAGCGAATATGTCAGATTACAGATCTAGAAGCCAGAAGGTACCTCCAACAGCTGGAATGCTGAATGCAGAAAGATTAACTTATTTAAAAAAAGGGTAAGATCATAGGATCAAAGGTTGATAGCTCGACGGGATTTACAGATCAGGAGACTGAAACCAGTGGACATTAAGTGAGTTAACAAAAATGACACAGATAAAGAATGATAGGCAAGATTTGGACCTTGACTCCAGATGATCTTTTCACTATGCTATGTTTAGATTTAAAAATGCACAAATACAAAATAGGGAAGACATGGATGAATAAGTGAAATAAATATATACACATATATGTGTGTGTATGTATGTATGTATGTATGTATGTATATTATATATAAACATATACATAAGTATATATGTTATATATATACATATTTAAGTATATATACACATACATATATGTGTGTATATGTATATATGTATACAGATATGCACACACACATATACATACAAACTTAGACTAGGTGGTACAATGGATTGAGTGCCAGTTCTGGAGTCAGGAAGACTCATCTTCCTGAGTTTAAATCTCCCCTCAGACACTTAGTAGGTGGACAAGTCAACCTAATCCTGCTTACCTTAGTTATGTCATCTGTAAAAAAGATCTGGGAAAGTAAATAATAAATAAGCATGCCATTTTGGCTTCATCTATTTCTGATAAAAATGTCAAGTAAACCAGGTTAATTCCAGAGTCCTGTGGTTCTCCACAAAAAATCATCCCCCAGTCTAAAACCACTCCAGTATCTTTTTTAAGAAAACCCCAGATAGGATCACAAAAAGTTGGACATGACTCAAAAAGAATTGAACAAAAACAACAAAATATTCCAGGTAATATGCTAGATGCTAGGAAAACAAATAGAGAAGTAGAAACAGTCCCTGACTTGCAGAATTTTAAAATAGTAAATTTGAATTCTTTTTTTTTTGATGGTGCAGAATTTTATTTTATTTTTTTTAAATTTTATTTTATTTGCAAAACATATGTATGGGTAATTTTTCAACATTAACCTTTACATAGCTTTCTGCTACAGATTTTTCCCCCCAACTCCCCACCCCTCCCCTAGATGGCAGGATATCCACTACGTGTTAATTATGTTAAAATATTTGGCAAATCGAATATATATATATACATGTTTCCAAACTTATCATTGTTGTGCAAAAAAATGGTATCTACACAGAAGACATATCAGATAAAGGAAACACAATGTAAGCAAACAGCAATCAAGGGTATGAGAATGTTATGTTGTGGTCCACATTTTGCATCCCTCTCTCTGGGTGTATATGGCTTTCTTCACTGAACAGTTGGAAGTGGTTTGAAACATTTCATTTTTGAAGAGAACCATGTCCATCAGAATTGATCGTCATATAGTGTTGTTGTTGCCGTGTATAATGATCTCCTGGTTCTGCTCATTTCACTCAGCATCAGTTCATGCAAGTCTCTCCAGGCCTCTCTGAAATCGTCCTGCTGGTCGTTTCTTACAGAACAATAATATTCCATGACATTCATATGCCATAATTTGTTCAGCCATTCTTCAATTGATGGGCATCCCTTCAGTTTCCAGTTTCTAGCCACTACAAAAAGGGCTGCCATAAACATTCTTGCACAGGTGGGTCCCTTTCCTTCCTTTAAGATCTCTTTGGGATATAGGCCCAATAGAAACACTTCTGGGTCAAAGAATATGCACAGTTTGATAACTTTTTAAGCATAGTTCCAAATTGCTCTCCAGAATGGCTGTATCCGTTTACAGCTCCACCAACAATGCATCAGTGTCCCAGCCTTCCCACATCCCCTCCAACATTCATCGTTATCTTTTTCTGTCATTTTAGCCAATCTGACAGGTGTGTAGTGGTACCTCAGGTTTATCTTGATTTGCATTTCTCTGATCAATAGTAATTTGGAGCACCTTTTTATATGACTACAAATAGTTTTAATTTCATCCTCTGAAAATTGTCTGTTCATATCCTTTGACCATTTATTGATTGGAGAATGGCTTGAATTTTTATAAATATGAGACAATTCTCTATATATTTTAGAGATGAGACCTTTATCAGAACCCTTAAATGTAAAGATGATTTCCCAATTTATTGCTTCCCTCCTAATCTTGACTGCATTGGTTTTGTTTGTACAAAAACTTTTCAACTTAATATAGTCAAAGTTATCTATCTGGTTTTCAATTAAGAGTTCCAGTTCTTCTTTGGACATAAATTTATTCCATCTCCACAGGTCTGAGAGATAAACTATATTACGTTCCTCTAACTTGCTTACAAAGTCCCTCTTTTTATCTAGATCATGAACCCATTTAGATCTTATCTTGGTATGTGGTGTTAGATGTGGGTCAAGCCCTAATTTCTTCCACACTAGTTTCCAGTTTTCCCAGCAGTTTTTGTCAAATAGTGAGTACTTATCCCAGAAGCTGGGGTCTTTGGGTTTATCAAAGACTAAATTGCTATAGTTATTGCCTAGTTTGTCTTGTGATTCTATCCTATTCACTGATCGATTACTCTATTTCTTAGCCAGTACCAAAGGGTTTTGATGACTGCTGCTTTGTAATATAGTTTTAGATCTGGTACAGCAAGTCCACCATCATCAGCCTTTTTTTTTTCATTAATTCTCTTGAAACTCTTGACCTTTTGTTCTTCCAAATGAATTTTGCTACTATTTTTTCTAGATCTGTAAAATAATTTCTTGGGAATTTGATTGGTATGGCACTAAATAAGTAAATTAGTTTAGGTAGTATTGTCATTTTTATTATATTCGCTCGGCCTACCCGTGAGCATTTTATGTTTTTCCAATTGACTAGATCTGATTTTATTCGTGTGGAGAGTGTTTTGTAGTTTAGTTCATATAGTTCCTGACTTTCCCTTGGCAGATAAATTCCCAAATATTTTATACTATCAACAGTTATTTTGAATGGATTTTTTTTTGCATCTCTTCCTGCTGATAAATTTGAATTCTAATAAATGACACCATATATAAAGGAATACCAGCGAAGGGAATTTTGGTATGGGAAACAACAGAGTTGGTGAGTTGATAGAAAAGTTAATGCCTTTTCCAGAAGTAATATGATGGATTATGATTATATGGTATTATATTACTGTGTCCAGAGAAAGATGTTTAAAAAGTAATCTTTGGCTAAAGGTACATAATGGAGATATTTGGATAGATGGTTGAATGGGATATACAAGTGAAGCATCATTTGGTTTCTGGTCCAGTTAATAGATAGATAGATAGATAGATAGATAGATAGATAGATAAATGGATGGATGGCTCTCTGGGACTCCTATTTTCAGATGCAGCTCAGGTATCTGATGACTGAGATAGCACAAACTAGTATACTTAATTCATTATATATATATATATATATACACATGTGTATATATATACATGTATATATATATAATTTGTTAAATATATACATGAGTTAAATATACTAGTTTGTGCTATCTGAGTCATCAGATATCTGAGCTGTACCTGAAGGTAGGAGTTCCAGAGAGCAATAGATTTAACTTCCATAAAGCTTAGAGCCCTGTATCCTAGAGGTTTGGGGAACAGAATTTCAAGTCCAGTGTGAAAGGCATTTGTCCAGGTGGGGAGAATTAGAGTAATTAAGGCAGACAAATCATAATATGACCTTAGAGGATACCTGGATGAATGGGTGGCAGATGAGGATGACAAATTCATTCTGAAAAAGATCTGGATTAGAGGGGAAAGGACCCAAATGGGCAAAAACATTTGTGGCAGCCCTTTTTTGTAGTGGCAAGGAATGGAAACTGTGTGAATGCCCATCATTTGGAGAATGGTTGAATAAGTTATGGTCTATGAATGTAAAGGAATATTATCGTTCTGTAAGAAATGATGAGCAGGTTGATTTCAGAAAAGCCTGGAGAGACTTAGAGGAACTGATGCTAATTAAAGCGAGCAGAACCAAGAGAACCGTTCTGTTGTACAGGGCAACAACAAGATTATGTGATGATCCACTATTATGGTCTTGGCTCTTTTCAACAATGAGATGATTCAAGACATTTCCAATAGAGTTGGGATGGAAAGTGCCATCTGCATCAAAATTGAGATCTATGGAGACTGAATGTGGATCAGAGCCTAGTATTTTTGCCCTTTTTTTGTTTGCTTGACTTTTCCCCTTTTGATCTAATTTTTCTTGCACAGCATGACAAATATGAAAATATGTTTAAAAGAATTGTACATCTTTAATTCATACCAGATTGTTTGCTGTCTTGGGGAAGGGAAAAGGAGACAGGGAGAAAAATTTTGAACTACAAGATTTTTCAAAGGCGAATTTTGAAAACTATCTTACCATGTATTTGGGAAAATAAAATACTATTTATAAAAAGAACCTTCAAAGAAAAAAAGACCCGGATAGTATCCTTTTTTATTAAAGCTTTTTATTTGTGAAACATATGGGTAATTTTTCAATATTGACCCTTACAAAGCATTCTGTTACAAATTCCCCCCCCAGTCCCCACCCCTCCCCTAGATGGCAGGAAGTCTATTATATATTAATTATGTTAAAATACTTGACAAATGAAATATGTGTATACATATTTTTACAGTTATCTTGCTGTGCAAGAAAAGTCAGATCTACAAGAAAAAATAATCTGATAAGGGAAATATAATGCAAGCAAACATCAATAGAGAACATAAAAATGCTATGTTGTAGACCTGGATATTATCATGAATTTAAAACTTAATGTTCTTTACAGTATAATACAGAAGCCATTGGGATATAGGAGTAGAAATATAATTTCCAGAAGGAGGTAGGTACTCTTAGTCAGACGTGTACCATGGTGAGATGTTGTCATATACATTGTATATTGTTTTTAATTAAGGAGGAACTCAGTTTTAGGAAGGCATGACTAGAATGATACAGTGACTCAAAAACATGTATTAGAATTGGTGAAAAGAGCTGGGCAAGTGTAACCTTAAGAAGACTGAGGGAGAAATTAAGTTTTCTATATTCACACATCTGAAGGATTGTTTTCTGAAAGAGGAATTGGACTTCTGCTCAGCCTCAGAAGACAGGTTTATGGGGTGAAAGTTACATGGAAATAGATTTTGGATCATTATAAAGAAAAGATTACTATTAATTAGAAATCTCCAAAATTGTGAATGGGCTGCTTCAGTGAATAGTGCATTCCTTGCCACTGTAGATAGAGGTTTTTAAGTGGTAGCTGGAAAACTGTTTCTGAAGGATATTGTCCCACACTGTCATGCTTTTGGAAGTTGTTAAAGTAGAGAACCTTTAAAGGTTACTTCCAATTCTGACATCTTATGTTTCTGCTTTGGACATAGAATGTGGTGAATCAGTTGACTTTTTTTTTTAATTTTAAAAAGATTGTGGAGTCTTTATCTAGGCATATTTAAAAACAAAAGAGAAAGCAGGGACTGGGGGTTGGAGAGGAGGAGGGAGGGAGAGAAAAGAAGAGAAGAGGAGGAGGGGATGGGAGGGGAGAGGAGGAGAAGGCAAGGGAGGGGAGAGAAGGGGAGGGAGAGAAAGAGAAGAGAGGAGGAGAGGGGGAGAGGAAGAGAGGGAGAGGGAGGGAGACAGTGAGAGGGAGGGAGAGAGAGAGACAGAGGGAGAGGGAGAAGACTGAAGTTAGTGGAGAACCAGGATGGTGATGAATGAGAGAAAAAGGGAATAGAATTGAAGACATAGGTTTTACAAAAGAGATGGTATAATTTTTCCCCCTCTACTACAGGAAGCAAAACAGGAGACACTTTATTTTTTAAAGTGATTTCTTCTTGTTACTTTTCATATTATTCTATAAGGTGAATGTATATTATATTTATTTTATGATTTAGTTAAGTTAATAAAGGTGTAGATGCTCCTGATCACATAGATGGATGGAAGGAAGAAAGGACATGGAAGGAAAGAAAAAAGGAAATGGAAACAAGGAAAGAAGGAAAAAAGGAGAAAAGGAAAAAGGGATGGAGGGAAGGAAGAAGGAAAAGAAAAAAGGAGGAAGGGATTGAAAGAAAGAGGGAAGGAATAAAAAAGAAAGGAAAAAAAAGGAAGGAGGAAATAAACTTTTATTAAGCTTTTACTATGTGCCAGGTATTGTACTAAGCATTGGGATACAAATATAAACAAAAAGAAAGACAACCCCTGTCCTTAAGGAGCTTATATTTGAATTCAGAAGTATACAAAAACAGGGAAAAAACAGGTTAGGCCATGGTATGAGAATAATGAAAATATTTGGTAAAGAAGCATAGTTTTGAAGTCATGACAGTGAAGTAAAGTCATGAAAGTAAAGGCCAAGAGGGAAATAAAGGCAGGCCCACCTACTCTTCTCCACGCAATAGAGAATTCAGGACTAATTCATCAAGGAGCGAAAGAATGGACCTAGTGGGGATATGTTTCTTACTGAGTAGACATGAGGATGAGTGACTGTTCCAGAGTGAGGAGGTCTGAGGAACCCAGGGAAATTCCATTGTGAATCAGCAGTAGAGGAGGCATGGGTTGGAAGTCAAGAACAGGGCTGGGAGAGAAATGAAGGCAGCAAATGGCAATTTGGAGAATAGAACCTTAAGCCTCAGATTATCAGACCTGCTCCCTAAACCTTACATGTCTGCCACTTGCTGAAAACCTATTACTAAAATTAATATATAAAATTTCTGTGCAAAAGTAATGTTATCAGATGATTGAGATAGCTTGTATGCCTTCTTAAACTGAGTAATATGTGAAGGGAAGAATTAGTTAGGAAAATTATTTGCTTTTCTAATACTGCATAAAAACTAATCAGTGTACCATCATGGTGAATAATAATTCCAGTAGATTTATGGGGTTGATTTTTGTGCTTTTTGATTCAGGAGGGGCTGTAATGAGGGCTGTGTGGAAGGAATAACTGTCCACCTGCAGAAGGTTTAAATGAGTATTGTTCCGTACCTCTGTTCCTATAGTGATTTTGGTTTGGGGAATTAGTTGGCAGTCAAACATCAGTACAAAATACAAAAGATGGATTATTCATATTTTCCACTAACTGGGATTTTTTAATTATTCATGTACTTAGACATTTTTTTCAATCTGGAAGTAGTGGTTCTTAAGGGAGTCAAAGAAAAGGGTTAAGGTAGCAGGACAAAGCTTCCTGCTGTATTTCTAATTCAATAAAATGCTTATTTGGCCATTTAAAGAAAATTATAAGAAAAATACAATTTAAGATATTTGGATGCAAAATAAAATTGGCATTGTGTTTTTAAAAAAATTACATGATAGGGGGATCAGTTCTAATGGGCATGACTCTCTTCAACAATGAAATGCTTCAAACCAGTTCCAATTGTTCGGTGAAGAGAGCCATATACACCCAGAGAGAGGGATGTGAAATGTGGACCACAACATAACATTTTCATGTTCTCTATTGAGGTTTGCTTGCATTGTATTTCCTTTATCGGATTATTCTTTCTTGTAGATAACGGTTTCTCCTGCACAAAAAATGATGCAATAACTATACACATATTCGATTTCTTAAGTATTCTAACATAATTATCATGTAGTGGATATCCTGCCATCTAGGGGAGGGGTGGGGAGTAGGGGGGGAAATTTATAACAGAAAGCTTTGTAAGGGTTAATGTTTAGGAATTACCCATACATATGTTTTGCAAATAAAAAGTATTAATAAAAAAATTACATAAGAAACCAAGTTGAAGTAATTCTTTCATTCAGAAGGTATTTGTTGAATGTTTCCTTTGTGTATATTATTGTCTTTGGTTCTGTTGAAGATGCTAAGTGTAGCAGTGTAGCATCTCTTCCTTCAGGAAGCTTCCTGTCTAACTCTGGCAAAAGTCAAACAGTTTAGAAAATAGTACAAGATAAAAATAAGAAGTATCATAAGGCAGTTTGACAAGTGATAAATACATGTTGGATACACTGAGTGCTCAAATTCAGAGTAGAGTATTGTCACTTTTGGGTAAAGTGCCCATGGTGGGCTGATACTATTGTTCATAGATTTAGAAGAGATTTCACAGGCCACCTAATTTAATTACTCTCCCCACCCACCTTTTTTATTTTTTAAATTTTAAGATGAGGCAACTGCAGCCAGGGGAGAGAAATAATTTATCCATAGGTCATAAGTATCAAAACAGGATTTGAACCCAGATTTCCTACTCCAGAGCAAGTATTCATTCCACTGTGTCAAATTTCCCTAAGCTTTCTGAAAAAAAAATTAGGGCTTGAGTTAGGCCTTGAAGAGTAGATAAAATTTGGATGTGTAGAGAAAGGAGCATGTTATGAAGTTAACACTCACCCTTAGACCATGAGTTCTTTGAGCCTCTCCTTCTTTTGTATCCCTCTGACTCTTAGTACAACACCTGGAATATACAGATGTTCAGTAAATTCCTGCTGATTTGATGTGTGAGCCAGATTATGGAGAACATGGCAGATTTGAGAGTTTGGATTTAATTGTGTAAGCATCTAGATAAATTCCAGGGAGCTAATTCTGATTAGGCTTATAACACAGTTTCATCAGTATTCTTTACTTTCTGAGAGTTCATAAGAATAGTCATTATTGCTAACATATAATCAAATATGCTAACATATAACAGTAATTATTGATAACATAAATATTGCTAATATATAAATTATTGCAAACATTTTAAGATTTATAAAATTATATGTATGTATGCACAGATATAAACACATATGGCATATCAAAAGTTCTAGCATAATTTGAAACCAGTCTCCTTGAATTTTTCTTTTAAATGCTTTAAGTGTTTAAGGAGGAATTTGAACTGACTCTATCCATAGAGTTCAGTCATCTTGTCTCCTACATGTCTTGTTTCAACTTAATTTTATATTAACAAACAGTCCCAGACTAGGATGGAACCGTGCTACTTCCCTGCTAGTACCAATCCATCTTCCTGTGGCATTGTGGCAGAATTATTTTTGACAATCACATAGTAACTTTTATTTTCTGGCTTGTGAGAGGTATGGGAAGATGCATTGATGTTGACTTGTCCCTGTTAGGATGGGAATGCACTACATTGTGGCATTTTAGTGCAAAATTGATTGGTTCTTCCTTTGAAAATTTTTAAACTTACCTTTTATTTAGGTTCTTTTGTGCATCTAGTGACCTCCACAGTCCTCCTAAACCTGTTTGTGTTTTTTTTAATGAGGAAACAAGGACTCCACCTTTAAGTAGTCTACATTTATTTTTTCTTCATTCTCCCTTGCTTCTAAAATGTGCATGTAGAAAAAACTGAACTCATTAAAAACCATATAATTTGGTGGACTGTGTTATATGTTTTGGTTCAGTTTTTCCATTATATATTTAGATGAATAATGTTCATATAATTTCACCTCCACAGGACTCAAGTTTCATCATCTATAAAATGGGGACATTTCAGTAAGTGATTTATAGGTTTCCTTACAATTTTTAAATTTTATCCATCCCATTTTATAATGCTAAAGCTGTCTGACAAAGAATACGTAACTTGTCCAAGAGCAGAAAAAGGGTATATAAGTCCAATGTAATACAGCCTATTTAATTCATTAGGGAGCTTTTAATGCTGAAAAAGTTTAGCTACCTTGATCCAATTTCACCATGATTTTTGTACTTCCTGTAAACCATGTGACCAAGTAATAAAACATGCCATCAAAAATTACATGATAGAAGAAGAAAATGGGCTGGTCACGTAAGGGCACAAGATTTGTAGCAAGGCAGATTATGCTACCAGCTAGATCAATAGTAAGGCCAAATGTATGGGAAGAACCTGTTCGGCCCTGATATGCCAATGCTAAGGATGTAGACCCTTCAGGAGGATACTGAGATCTGAAAGAAAGAAGGCCCCATGCCAGCGTGGGTTAATCGGGTTGTTTGGGGGCATTTACTCATGAGACCCAGTTCTTGGTGACAGGAAGACAGAATAATATCCAGGCCAAATCAGATATTATATAGAAAGAAGGCATAATACCAAGCAGGGCCATGCATGAGTTCTTGTATGAGACAGTTGGAGCTTTTTTTTGCTGTTTGCATTTTCTCAAGGTAGTTTACCTTCTCAGGAGAGTGATAGGTCACATTCCCATTCTGGGCACCAATTTACAGTTAGGTGGTGAGGGTGAGGAATGATGGATAGATGGTTTGAGGATTGCCTTGGTTAGGAGAAACCAGGGAAGGCCTCCTATATATTGGGGGCTCCTGTTTGTAGGGGTGTATGCCCCAGAATGGCCAATCACAAATAGATCTGTAGGAGAGGGAACTTCCAAACTGATGAAATCAGATCTACTTGAGTTATTGAGAGTAAAGGGAATAGGGCCAGAATTGGGTTGTGTGTGTGTGTGTGTGTGTGTGTGTGTGTGTGTGTGTATTTTTTTACTTTTTTTTGTAAAAGTTAGCTTCATTGCTCCTAAATATTTGATAACTGTCAGCCTTCTAAATTCTTTGTTGGCAAATGGGAGGGTTAGGTAATGGACCTGAACTTTCATTGGTATAAGGAACTACTAGATGGGGAAATGTCCTCTAACAATATAGACTGGCACCTTTTTTCCCTTCTCTCCCTCCTTCTCTCCATCCTTCCCTTCCTCTCTCTATGTATCCTTCCTTCCTTCCTTCCTTCCTTCCTTCCTTCCTTCCTTCCTTCCTTCCTTCCTTCCTTCCTTCCTTCCTTCCTTCCTTCCTTCCTTCCTTCCTTTCTTCCTTCTTTTTCTTCCTTCCTTCCCTCAACATTGCTTCTCATTTTAGACCAATAAGTCAAGGACAGTTAGAGTAGAATTTAGATCCTTTGCCTAATAGACATCTGGTTGACTCTAATGCACATAATAAGCAACATAAAAAGGTTAACTGCTATTATTATTGTTAATAATAGTCATAGCAAACTAGCTGTAATTCTGTAGTTTGTTTATAGTTCAAACTTGTGATTTCTTTTTTTTTTTATTATTTTTTTTATTTTTTGCTTTTTGCTGAGGCAGTTGAGGCTAAGTGACTTGCCCAGGGTCACACAGCTAGGGAATGTTAAATGTCTGAGGCCACATTTGAACTCAGGTCCTCCTGACTTAAGCGGCTGGTGCTCTAACCACTGCACCACCTAGCTGCCCCAAAAACTTGTGATTTCTTATATAAATCTATTTCATTTTTCTTTTTTGGGCTTGTCTAAGGCAAGAATTTTGTATAGTGAAAAAGTATTGGTCATAGTTGAATAAAATATCTAACAGTAGAAGAAAATTATTTCTTATCAGGTGTATCATATATATATTTGATTCTTATCTTTACTTCTCCCCTCCAACTTGTACTTTCTTTATAATAATTCCAATCAGTGGAATTTACTCAGTTCCTAATTCAGAGCCCTCTGAATGTTTTGTTCTTTTTGAAATGATTTCCAGTTAAATTGCTGTTGTAATAATGCTGGAGACTCGAATGCCAACATTAAAATGCCAAGGACAAGAAGGGATGCCTGGCATTATTACTAGCATTTCCACAACCACCTGTCCCCACCCCACCCCTTCTATTGAAGAACTGATTCCAAAACCAATATTTCATGCTATTTAAAAGCTGGGAGGACCAGTCTTCTAACAGCTACCTGTCAGAATGCCATGGCATTTCCACACTAGCAATACAGAAAAAATGCATTATGGAAAGTATAATTTGACAGCTTACTCTTGGAGACAAGGTCCTTTTAGTTTTCAGAGAGTTTATGAAGCCAGCCACTTCTTAAAACACAGAGGAGTTAATTACCATAGAAAGAGAAAGTGTAAAGAACCATAGACCCATAAATAAATCCTTCAAAATGTTCCAGGCTTTTGCTGTTTACCAGTTTTTTTAGTCGTGTCTGACTCCTTGTGACCCCATTTGGGATTTTCTTGGCAAAGATGCTGGAGTGATTGTCATGCCCTTCCGTGGTTTATGGTGCCGAGGATCTTCCTGACTCCTGACAGAATTCTTTCTACTGTGTTACTTAGCTACTGTTCCAGGTCTAGAAATGGTTAAATTTTAGAACTTATGTTATCTCTAGCTTTTTATGGTCCTAATAAGGTTGCCTAGGAAATATCTACAGTCAGTTGTAGGTAGTGGGATTTGTGAGGTCAAGTTTATTCCAAGAGAGTCCAGGAGGCCAAATGTCATATATGACCAGGTATATTTGGGTAGTTGTGATGCCTTAAGGGCCTCCTGGCAGGACTTATACAGTGATGTTATGGAGGACTTAGCAATCCCTTGTCCTCTATGTATACATACATCACCAGGAGGTTCTACCCCACACTTAATTCACAAGGAATCTTTCAACATTGAAAATGTTTAGCTCTGGGCCAGCTAGTTGGTGTAGTAGATGGAGCACTAGCGCTGAAGTCAGGAGGACCTGAATTCAAATCTGGTCTTAGATACTTCCTGGCTCTGTGACCCTTGGGCAAATCAATTAATCCCAATTGCCTCGGTCAAAAAAAAAAATGTTTAGCTCTCTTAGCCCCAATTCACCACTCTTTTCAAGTTTCTAATTTTCTCCTCACTCTCTTCTCATTCCCAGGTTCCTCATATATTAGAATTAGAAATTTAAAGTAAAAGGTTATTTCATATTTTTATTGAATAAGAATATTCCTTCTCCCTCCTTTCAGTCTGTTCCTAATTTTGTGAAACAAAAGTAATTCCTTCCTTCCTTCCTTCCTTCCTTCCTTCCT
>JAJPUD010000054.1:795621-858755 GCA_023553655.1 Myrmecobius fasciatus | reverse complement strand
TCCTTCCTTCCTTCCTTCCTTCCTTCCTTCCTTCCTTTCTTCCTTCCCTTTTCTCTCTCCTTTTCCCCCTCTCTTTCTGTTACACTTCCTCTTTCCACCAAGTATAACTTTCTTTTTGAGGATCAATTCTACATGTGCCTCTAACAAGTCTTAAATCTCAAAATTGTGTAATTTACAGTCCCAGTTATAGGTGGTGTATTCCTGCTGATTCTGAAAAGAGTTTCTTTGTCTACATAGGAACATGTCATTCTAGTTTCATAAAATTGGGCTTTCAAGCTTGTTTCAGCTGGAACTCAGTGTTTGAAGAACAGTCAAGATTAAGAAGCTTCTGAGTCATCCTACTCTGGACTCAGACTTTTATTTTAGCAGTATTAAAGAAGGTAGCCATCTTAATGACTAATGAATAATAGCAATAACAATAATTACAAAAAACTAACTTTTTTTTAGACATTTAATGTTTACAAAGAAATTCACATAGATTATTTGATCCTCATAACTAACAGCTCTGTGACATGACTACTCTTATTATCCTTATTTTATAAAGCAGGAAACTTAAGGAAACTTTTATAAATATTATCCTTATTTTGTAATTGAGGAAACTTTTACAAACGAGGAAATTTGAGAGAGGTGTATTAACATGTTCAGTGTCATATGCCTGGTAAGTATCTGAGGTTGGATTCAGTTGTCAATCTTGATTTTAGGTCTAGGTGCTCTACCTATTTGACAACCTTGTTGCCCAAATTTCATCTTTATGATGTTAACCTCATTAGATTTTTAATGAAAGAAATCTCCTATCCAGTAATTACTAACAATATGTTACTGTTATGATTAAGATTTAATGAAATAGAGCCCATCTTTATTAAATTAATATATGGCCTGGTTCTAGTCACCTTGGAATTTAAGATTATAGATGGAGCTCAAGTTTTTTCTTCCATTTTATATACAATAACAATAATGATAGCTAGAATTTATATAGTGCATCATTGTTTGCAAAGACTTTGTCCATATTATTTCATTTTATCCTCTCACCAATACTAGGAGGTGTGTTCTATTATATACCCATTTTTACAGATGAGAAAACTGAAGCAAACCAAAATACATAAAGTAATATGTTGACTATATAGTTAGTTTAGACTGGATAGATAACAGCAAAGAAGTTATTTATTTTTTTTATTTTTTTTATTAAAGCTTTTTATTTGTATAACATATATATGGGTAGTTCCCCAACATTGATCTTTACAAAGCTTTCCATTACAAATTTTACCCCCAGTCCCCTCCCCTCCCCTAGATGGCAGGAAGTCCACTACATGTTAATAATGTTGAAATGCTTGAGAAGTTATGCAAGAAAAATCCTATCTACAAGAGAAAAAAAGAATCAGAGAAAGGCAACACAATGCAAGCAAATGTCAATAGAGATCATGAAAATGTTACATTGTGGTGCATATATCATTTCCCTCTCTCTGGGTGTATATGGTTTTCTTCAGTGAACAATTGGAACTGGTTTGAGACAATTCTTTGTTGCAGAGAGCCATGTCCATCAGAATTGATCATCATGTAATACTGTTGTTGCTGTGTATGATGATCTCCTGGTTCTGCTCGTTTCACTCAGCATCAGTTCATGCAAGTCCCTCCAGGCCTCTCTGAAATCGTCCTGCTGGTCATTTCTTACAGAGCAATAATATTCCATAACATTCATATACCATAATTTATTCAGCCACTCTCCAATTGATGGGCATCCCTTCAGTTTCCAGTTTCTAGCCACTACAAAAAGGGCTGCCACAAACATTCTTGCACAGGTGGGTCCCTTTCCCTCCTCTAAGATCTCTTTGGGATATAGGCCCAGTAGAAACACTGCTGGGTCAAAGGGTATGCACAGTTTGACAACTTTTTGAGCATAGCTCCAAATTGCTCTCCAGAATGGTTGGATCTGTTCACAGTTCCACCAACAATGTATTAGTGTCCCAGTTTTCCCACATCCCCTCCAACATTCATCGTTATCTTTTCCTGTCATTTTAGCCAATCTGACAGGTGTGTATTGGTACCTCAGAGTTGTCTTAATTTGCATTTCTCTGATCAATAGTGATTTGGAGCAAATTTTCATATGACTAGAGATGGTTTTAATTTCATCATCTGAAAATTGTCTGTTTATATCCCTTGACCACTTATCTATTGAAGAGTGGCTTGAATTCTTATATATATGAGACAATTCTCTATATATTTTAGAAATGAGGCCTTTATCAGAACCATTAAATGTAAAGATGATCTCCCAATTTGATGCTTCCCTCCTAATCTTGTCTGCATTTGTTTTGTTTGTACAGAAACTTTTTAACTTAATATAATAAAAATTATCCATCTGGTGTTCAATTAGGAATTCCAGGTCTTCTTTGGACATAAATTTATTCCATCTCCACAGGTCTGAGAGATAAACTATATTACGTTCCTCTAACTTGCTTACAAAGTCCCTCTTTTTATCTAGATCATGAACCCATTTAGATCTTATCTTGGTATGTGGTGTTAGGTATGGGTCAAGCCCTAATTTCTTCCACACTAGTTTCCAATTTTCCCAGCAGTTTTTGCCGAATAGTGAGTATTTATCCCAAAAGCTGTGGTCTTTGGGTTTATTGAATACTATTGTTAAGGTTATTGCCTAGATTGCCCTGATATCCTATCCTGTGCCACTGATTGCTCTATTTCTTAGCCAGTACCAAACGGTTTTGATGACCGCTGCTTTATAATATAGTTTTAGATCTGGTACAGCAAGGCCACCTTCATCTGCCTTTTTTTTCATTAATCCCCTTGAGATCCTTGACCTTTTGTTCTTCCAAATGAACTTTGCTACTATTTTTTCTAGATCTGTAAAATAATTTCTTGGGAGTTTGATTGGTATGGCACTAAATAAGTAGATTAGTTTGGGTAGTATTGTCATTTTTATTATGTTTGCTCTGCCTACCCATGAGCACTTAATATTTTTCCAATTGATTAGGTCCAGCAAAGAAGTTATAAATGACATTTGGGATTCTTGAACACATGTTGGCAATCCCTATAACTTGAGCCCTTTGAAAGACCTCGATTGTATTGGTTTGGACACTCCACCAGTACCTTTTGCTATCGTCCCAGAAGTGAATGGTTCATAGATTGGTTTGGCCTAAGGGTATGGAATTAGATCAGTACATGATTGTTCAGTATTGTGGTCAAGGAATTTAAGTAAGCATCTTCCTGCACCAATGCAGATTAAAATTTACCCATGATTTAGTGGATGATATATTTCTGAATGATTGGTTCAGATCTTACTTCAGCTAATGTTTTCTTCTTTCTCCACACTCTCTTGTTGTTCACCATTGACCATGTGGATATTGAACTGAACCATCCTTCTGGTTATGGTGGCTTTGATTACCAAATTTGATATTCCCCAAAATAATATTATATTTTGAAGAAAACTGTTGGTAGATATTACCACTGATGCCATACACTATAGGGGAAATCAGAACAGGTTGGTTCTAGACATGTAGTCAGCAGATGCTTGAATCTCAATTTATGAGACATGTTTAAATGAATGGCAACCTTCATCCCTGCTTCTGGGGGAGGATGGAATCTTTGGATAAGAAAACCTAGATCAGCTAGTGTCATGGATGTCTGCCTTCCCACAAGCAGGATTTGGCTCCAGAGCTGGGGTATGTGAAGCAGGACTCAGTTACTGAAGGATCAGTTGGGGTGCCAGGCAGGGAACCTGTATAGAGATCTAAGGATGGCAGGATTAGGTGGAAGGAGACCTCGTCACTGAACTGGAGAAAGAGCAGAAACCTGATCATAAGGAACAGGGCAACATCAACAACAGGAGCCATCATTTATTTTAAGCTTTATGATTTAAAAAAATGCTTTACATACATTCTCTCAGTACTGAAATTGGGCTTCAAGTTCAGAAACACCAACAGCATTGTGGACTTGATTCTGACCCACAACTACCATGCTGCTTCTATTTCGTTATTATTCATTTGTTTCAGTCATGTATGACTCTTTGTGGTCCCATTTGGGGTTTCTTTGGCAAAGATATTGGAGTGGTGTTTAGAGATGGGGAAACTGAGGCAAACAGGATGAAGTGACTTGTTTAAAGTAACTCGGCTATTGTGAATTCGGATCTTCCTCCTCCAGGCTTACAAAGGTGGTTGTTGTTGTTTTGTTTTTCATTCTCTAAGAGGTCCATAACATCCAGGAGGAGATGCTATGAGATAACATGCAAGTGAATTGGATTTAAGTGAGGGAGGGCTGGGCAAGGTCACCTGCTTCCCTTTCCCCTCCAGAGCCATCTGGGTCCAGTGGCCAGATATGGATCAGGACGACTGGAGATGGCCCTAGATGCAATGGGAAACCTTGGCATTTTTAAGCTAAGTTCTCCAACAGGTCTCAGTTTGACTGAGTCTGTATCCATTCAGAATATTAAGGCTAGATAGCAATTGAGTCAAAGAATCTCCTTTTTTACAGAGGTGGTTCAGTACTCCACCAGCTAGCTGCCCCTTCCCTTCTCTCTGTGTCATATTAACAGCAGCCCCGAGGCTGTAGAGGAAGGACTCAAGTCCTAGTTATAGGATTTGGGGGCATTCAGGTTGAAAGACAGATTAGTGAATGTAATGTTACACAGAATTGTGTTTGTAACTATCTGGAGACCCATATCCTTGTATGTTATTTTTATAAATAATACTGCTACTGATACATATTTATGTCCTATCTCCCTATTAAGCTTGTTAGCTTCTTGATGATAATAATAATAATGATAGGCAGCCTTTAAAGAGCATATTTTATCCTCACAGCAATCCTGGGTGTGAGATACTGTTGTCTTCCTCATTTTCCAAATGAAGGAACTGAAGCAGTGAAAGACTCCTTGCCCAGGGTCACATAGCTAATTAGTAGCTGAGACTGGTTTTAAATTCAAATCCTTCTAACCCTAGCTCCATTGTACTATCCACTGCACCATCTAGCTTTCTTGAGGGAAGAGTACTAAATTTAACCATCTCCATTCTCCACAGTACTCAGTAGAGTGCTTACAAGTAGTAGAACACTGAGTTTTCTGATCGTCTTAAAGGATTTTCAAATCCCCAAGTTGCTCCTGGGACCCACTAGCTCCTAGATATTGAAGTCCAAGTCCCCTGGATTTAATGGCAGAATGCTTACTGCTATCACAGTAGTTTTTATTTCCTTTAAGTTACTAGAGAGCTTTTTAGACCTCTCAGTGGAGAGGCTTCCATGAATAAAGAAAAAATGGAGTTTGAAGAAGTACTAATCATTCCCTCTCCCCTTTAGGAACTTTGTTGGTTGGGTCCTTCTGCATTCCTCAAGACCAAATGGCTGATTAGGGTCTCCACAATAACTCATGAAACTTCATGGTTGCACTCTTAAGCATCTATGCTTTTTTTCACTGGGTTTTATTATGTAATACTAGGGTATAGCTTTATAGAAAAAATGAAAAGAGAAGAAAACAGGAATAGAGAGAACAGGAGAAAGCAGAATAAGGTATTTTTTTAGACATGATATTTTGCTTAACTGCATTATGGGGATTTTATTTTTCTTTGTTTTTCCTCAGTAGGGAGTGTAGGTGGGAGGGAGAGAAATATATTTTTGTTCTAAGAAGAAAGAGAAATAAAAAGAAACAAAAGATACAAAGAGAAAAGAAAGAAAGGAAGAAAGAAATGGAGAAAGGAAGAAAGGAAGGAAGGGAGGGAGGGAGGGAGAAAGGGAGAGAGAGAGAAGAAAAGAAAAAAGAAAGGGAAGGAAGGGGAAGGAAGAAAGGTGCTTAATCAACAGTTGTTGATTGAGAGAAGGCTTTAAGGCCCTTTGGAACCTGACTTTAATTTTTCTAAGCTTATTATACTTAATTACTCTTCATGTATTCTGGTCTAAGCAAACTGACTTTCCTGTTATTGCTCACATGGAAGTTCCTTCTCCCATTGCCTTCCCTCTGTATGTCTGCTCCCCCATTCCTAAAATGTCCTTACATGAGGCCTTTTCTCCCTTGATTCTTTCCTAGCTTCTTCCCTCCCTCCTTTCTTTAGTAGGAGGGAAGGAAAGCAGATGTGCCTTTATGAAGTCTACTGTTTTTCAGAATCTGTTATATCTCAAGATTTCAGATAACCAGAATAATCCCTTTAAAGCTATAGACAGACTTTAGAATAGTGGCAGAAAATAATATGAAATTATTTGCTAAACAATATTTGGAAATCAGCTTCCTTATTGCCAATATGTATCTAAATGGACAATTATGAAGCAGTGCACACCATTTCTAGTGTATGTCTTACCTGAGTTAACTTAGGAACACAATCAAAATCACAGCTTTGAATGATTATTAGCATAGTGTTACCTAGCAATGCCATAGATACGTCTGGGAGAGCCATTTTCATTACTTTAAGTGGCTTATAACTTTTCTCTTAAACTACTTCTTTGTATTGTCATTTTGCTTAGATATATTTTAAACAGAGATGAAAATCTGGTTAGCTACTTCATAGTTCAGAAATAGAACTAGTTATGAAATTTTAATTAGGAAAGGAGAAAGGAAAGAAGGGAAGGAGGGAGGGAGGAAGAAAAAGAGAATCATTACTCAAAAGGCACTTATGTTGAGACAAGATATATATACATAAGGACAAATATGCATCATAAAGATAAAGTGGATGAATACAAACAAACATGCAATACAAAATAGTAAAACATAAGCTAGATTGGGAGGAAAAGGCAGGTGGATAGAGAACTGGGTTCAAATGCTTCCTCTGATACAGTTATGTGGGCAAATCTTCATCTCTCAAGGCCCCAGGAAACTCTGGGAAGCTATTAATTTCTCATCTACATTGGAAGAAAGAATTTCTTCACTGGGAGCTCCATGTTGGAAGAAAATGCAAAAATACTCCAAGAGGGTACATTTAAAAGGCAGTAAAAAGCTGTTCTTTTTGCCTTAGTGACAGATAACCGTGATGTAAATGCTATATTGATCACCTTTAGTTTACATGACCTTATTTGATTCTTATAACTAATAAGCCCAGTAATATAAATGGAAATATTTCTTTTATGGATAAGGAAATTAAGACTTTGAGAGGCTAAATATCAGGTAATCTTGTACAAGACCTTTAGCTAGAGACTATTTTTTATGATTCTGGAGCCAGCTTTTTTTCTACTACCTGCTTTGGAAAAGTCATAAACACCTTTGTCAAACAGTGAATGCTTTTTGCTGACTTTATCTGAAATATTTATTTTTAAGGTTTTGGTTTGGAGTAATAAGATTGCAACATTAAGGAAACAAACAAAAAAAAAACAAGATCAGATTTACCTTTCAAAGTCTTTGAAATAACGAAGAAGTATATATTTAATGTAAAAATACAAGATTATTTTGAATATCCTTCCGTAGCAGAAGGGAATCATTGCTTTTGGTTTTTGGGTGTTTGATGCATTGACAACCAGAATAGGGTAACAATCTAGACTCACATGCAGTTAGATGTAATTCTTAGAGAGCTGTCCTTGGAATTAGGAAAACGTGGGTTCGAGTTTCACTTCTGACATACAACTGGCTGTGAGACACTGGCAAATCTTTTAATCTCCTTTGTTTAACCTCCTGGCCTTCTTGCTATACTTCATATACAAGTACTCCATTTCTTATTTTTGTTACACAGTCTTTTCTCACCTCTTTCAGAATCACTGGCATTTTTCAAGGCTCATATCAGGCTCCACTAATTGAGATCTTTCCTGATACTATACCACTCTGAGCTATTAGTAATATCTTTCCCCCCAAATCACCTTATATTTATTTTGTGTATTTCATATATACTTGCATACACAAATGTTGTCTTCTCTAGATAGACTCTGTACTCCTTATGGGAAAGACCCATTTTCCACATTTTTTCTTTATATGTTTAGTGCCTGGCACATAGTAGGTGCTTAATCCACAACTTGTTGATTGAGTGATGGATTTAAAGCCCTTTGGGACCTGACTTTAATTTTTCTAAGCTTATTATACTTAATTATCCTTCATGTATTCTGGTCTAAGCAAACTGACCTTGTTGTTGTTGCTCACATGTGAAATTCCTTCTCCCATTGCCTTCCCTGTGTACATCTGCCCTCCCCACCCTAAAATATTCCTGCATGAGGCCTTTCCTGACCCTCACAGCTGTTAATGCTTTTTCTCTCTCACCTCCCTGGAATACCTTTCATTTGCTTTGCACATGTGCTGGTCCTGAATTTAGAAAGACTCCAGGATTGCCTGATGGATAGAGAGCATTAAAACCAGGAAGATTTCAATTCATATTCTGCTCTAGACATTTAGTAGCTGTGTGACTCTGGGCAAATCACCCTGACTAAGGTCTTTCTCAGTTTCCTCAGTAAAATGGGGATAATAATAGTGCCAGAACTATTGTGAGGATCAAATAAGATAATTGCAAAGCACGTAATATGATGCCTGACACATAGTAAGCCCTATGTAAATAGTAGCTATTATTAATTATGAGAGCAGGACAAGGACTGGGACTTGTTATTTTACTAATATGCAGACTATAGTGAGGAAACTTTCTCTATCATTGCAAGTTGGAATAGTCTCTGCAATTTATAGTATTAGAGAGTGGCCTAGAACAGTGACCAGTTAATTGATTTGCTCAGGGTTACATAGCCAGTATGTGCCTAAGACAATACTTGAACTGACATCTTTCTGATTTCCAGATCTGCTCTCTATCCATCAGGCAATATTGCTTTTAACTGAAATCACATTTGCATAGGTTAAGTATTTGTTCCATTTCTTGAATAAGGTTTTGTGGTCCTTCCTCTTAACTAAAAAAAAGATTTTATATTTCTTCTCTCTCTAAAAAAAAGTTATTCATTTTCATGCTTTCTATTGATGTTTGCTTGCATTGTGTTTCCTTTCTCAGATTATTTTTTTCTTGTAGATACGATTTTTTTCTTGCACAACAAGATAAGTGTGGAAATATGTATATATATATTCGATATGTCAAGTTTTAACATACTTAACATGTAGTGGATATCCTGCCATCTAGGGAAGGGGTGGGGACTAAGGGGGGAAAATTTGTAACGGAAAGCTTTCTAAGGGTCAATGTTGAATAATAACCCATACATATGTTTTGCAAATAAAAGGCTTTAATAAAGAAAAAAATTAAAGAGTTATTAAGTTGTTTTAATTTAAGAACAGCCCAGATTTATTGTTTGTTGCTTGGGTCATTAGATCTTGCAGGAAGATAAGTTTCCTCCTCAGAAGCAGATGACTGTCCACTACAGAAGTTTAATAATAGTTCAGATGTGAATGCACCATTTATCATTTGTGCCATGTTAGACATTTAGAGGCCTACTAAATGACGTATTGGAAAGTTACAGAAATGTCTAGTGTTTGAAGCCCCATTAGCCAAATGCCTCTTTAAAGCACTGAAGCTTCCCATAGTGACCTCAGTAAACTCATGCAGCATATTCTTTTATTACACATCAGATTTTTCTCTCTTCTCCAAGTGATGTTCGCATTACTCCCTCTACATTATGTTCTTCAATGTTTTATATTCCAGTCTCCCAGAACGATGGTCATTCAGAGCCTACACATCTGTGTTGTATTTTGACCCTCGAATGAGGATATTCATCCAGAGCAAAAGAGTTCAAACCAAGCACCTGTCTTATTGTCTCTACAGACCCAGGTAACTGCATTTTCTTCAAATTATCTCATATAGAGACTTTCATTTTCAAACCAATGGGCTTGAAAGCCAAAGGAAAAAAAATAACATTTTTGTCAAGGTGAGGAAATTGATTTTGATAGCTGGGACCTTTATAATGTAAACAAAATTCAAATTGAATTGGCAAGGAGGGCCACTAAAAAATAATCATGTGTGACAAACATTTGGTGGTAATAGTGGTTCATTGGTGGCACTATTATGGGAACCCTTTAAATAAGATAATCAACAAAAAAGTCAGAATTTGTTTTTAACTTTAGTACTTCTAAGGTACTTTGGCTATTATATGAAAATTTCTTCAAAAAACTATAATTAATTTATATGATGCATTTTAGATGAAATATGTGACTATTCCTTTTTGGGGGGGAGAGGGAAGAGGTAGATTTGTGATTTCATTGACAGAGGGAACTCTTGGGGAAGAAAATTCCTCCACTATTTAAATCAGGGCCTTCTCTGCAATTTATGGTCTTAGAGAATTGTTTGGGGGCACTGAGAGTTTAAGTGACTTATCATGTGTACCCCAGAGTCACAAAGACAATATATATTGGAAGACTTGAACCTTGGACTTCCTGGTGATTATGAGACCAGTTTACTACATCATTGCCCCTCATGTGGAACTATATAGCAATGTATATTTGCATATACACCTGTGTGGTACACTTGCTATATCCTGTTAATGTTTCCTATTGCAAAGGATATGCCTTCTTTCTTACTCATATCTAGACTGGTTCATTCACCCCAGTCTGTACTCTTTTTAGCGGGCCTGAGTTCCCAGAGAAAGACCATGTAACTACAGTTTGGACTCTCTCAGAATACTAAATATAACCCTGTTTTGGAGCTGACACTTTCCCTACTGACCTCCTAGATGTTCTAGTTCCTAGATTTCCCCCTTTACAATGATAGTGCCATTAATCCTTTTAAAAATCCTTTTAAAATATCTTCTTTTCCCCAGATAAATGTAAAGACAATTTTTAAAATTAATTTTTAAAAACGAGTTCCAAATTTTCTCTCTCCTCATTTCCCCTCTCTACAAAACATTTCAATGAGCAAGAATATAAAGGACAATCCATATATTTATGGATATTCACAATTCTGGATTATAGGATTTTATGTCCTTGGTCTTTTCATGAAGAATATATACCTCACAAAACTGTTTATCTTCTGATGATCTCTTCCTTGAGCTAAACAGCAGCTTCCAAGCATAGCAGCTGAAACCTTTCTGTAAACAGATTTTTCTGTAATAATTATGGACTCCTGTTGTCCTCACAATTTGGTTCCCTCCATTTAGTTCATTTCTTCTAGTTTCTTCAGTGCCTTCAGTGACTCAAAACAGAATCTCCAAAACTTATCTTGTTCTTATCTGGTGAAATCACAAAATCCCATTTTCTGCTACTTGTGAAGCTACCTGTCATTATTTAATCATCTTATAGCCTCTAAATAATTATTTAATTTACTTTTTTTGTTTTGAATAAATGTTTGTTTTGAATATTTGAATATTTGAATGTTTTGAATGTATTAACCTCTCAAACTCTAATTAATATTTGCAAATGAATTGAGGAATTATAGAGGCATCAACCTTAGGCATTTCTTATACTCTAACAGATCCTCTTATGTTTTCTAGTTGTCCTTCTAATTGTCTGTCTATGACAGTCTATTTGAAAATTATTTTTCTTTTCATCTGTATTTTTTCAGTTTTTTCTTAACAAAAAGCCTCTCTGCTCTTTCTCAAAGTCTAGCTTTATAAACTAGAAGGGGAAATACTCTATGCCCTTCACACATTTATTTCATATATTTTCTTTACACAATAGCTCATTTTCTTCCTCTTTCAAAAATCAAGCACATTTCTTATATACAAAAGGGGCAATACATTACTCATGTATGTACATATGTAAAAGTACACCGAATTCTTAGTGGGATTCTTCTTCGTAGATTGTTACTAACTCTAGGAACCTAAAAGACTTTGCCAGAAGATTCTAAAATATGGTAAATCTTATCAATTTGTAAAGGTTTCAAATATGAGCCAGAAACATGCTATATGGATGTTGTCTTAGGAGTAGCATAGTGTGGTTTGGAAAGATTTATAGCACAGAAGTCAGCCAAACAGTGGCTGAATTTCTTTTGCATTAACAACTCATGAAACCATTTACTGGGGGTGGGGGTTGACAGCTGTAATTTGAATCATTGAAAGGAATACTCTCATAGAAAGTATCATAGATATTTACTAACAAATATTTAGAAATAGTGACATGTCCTTTTATCTGTCTAGGACACACACATTTGTGTCCTTAAACATAAATGCATACATATGGTTTATATATCATTTGATATGAAGAGCTTAATAATGATTTAGCTTGAGTCTGACCTGATCAGCCATGTATATAGAGCCAAGAAATCACCAGTTTGGCAACTTTGAATGTTTAATATGTTTTTTTTTTCATATTGCCTACTTTTCAAAGAAAAAAAGTCTTTTCCGAAACGAGTTGATATCCTGGGGCATTTTGATCTCTCATACAGATATTAATATTAAAAATTATAGATTTCTGTAGCCAGCACACAGCTTGCACACCAGTGGATTTCTCCAAGGCTTTTACCCTTGATTCCTGACTGCACTGTAGATCATATTTTTAAAAATGAACTCTACCAGGTCTGAGACTTTCCCTATAAATCTGTCCACCCATGCATTAATAACTACCAAAGTGATGTTTCCTTTTCATCAGTTTCATTCTTCTAGCAAGTACCTAGGGCCCTTAGTTCAATCAATACATTTGATCTTTTCAAATTTAATTATCCCTGTTAGTGAACTTGGGTAAAAAATGGCTTAAGCCAGTTGGGGAAAAATGCGAATTTATCTTTCTTTTCTGGAATAAATTTAATGAAATTAAATTTTATTCACCTAAATTACATATATCAAGTGATAGCTATTAGTATCCTAATACATTTTTAAATTTATCTGCTAAAGATATATAACATTCTGATACGAATCTCTGAGCCCCAGTTTTGGTAGTGTTTTTCAGCATTATTTTTGCCCATCCTCCCTTCATCTTCCACTTCCTCCCATGTGCTAGCATTTATGGTTGTTGGCTACAGCATACAACTTGAAAAACTTTGTCTCCAGTGAAGGAAGCATTGTTTTAATTGCCTAACAGAAATGTTAGTTAAAGTTAAAAAATTAGACAATTTTGGAGAAGTCCACTGGACAAATTTACAAGACTCGCACTATTCATATTTATAACTAGGGTTTTGTTTTTCTTTTCTCTTTTTGTTTTTCCCAGAAGTTTTGGGGAGCTGTGGGAGGCAGATAAGAAGAGATGCATTTAACTGCATTTAACTGCAAATTAGCATTTCATTCAATTATTTTAAAACATAATTTAGAGAAAAGGTCTACAGGTTTCACCAGATTACCAAAAAAATTTCTTTGATACGCTGCTATTTAAATGAGATTTACAGTTTCATATACAATCATCACTTTTGATTTGCTTTTAATATAGAAATGCTAATTTTATTTGATGTATATTTAACTTAGAATAGATATATAGTAGCATGGAAAAAGACAAAAGCTGGGTCAGAGCAGTTCTTCTCACCACACGTTTAGAAAGCTATTAGAGTATATGGGTTGTGGAGGGACTGTGCTGCTGACTAACTTGGTTCAGTTTTTAGGTTAGCTCTGTCAGGAGTTGTTGCTAGAGCAATTTAGACAAATCCATTTTCTTTCATCCCTCTCCTTTTAGAGGTGGAATATTTGCCATTTGGGAAGAGCTCTAAAATATAGGGCAATACTCTTATGATTTTTTTTATGAGGCATTTCCAGGGTCCAGGAACATGCTGTTTTGGAAGGTTAATGAGTAGCCAACATTTTCAATTATGATATTTTCAATTAGAAAACTTTAAATACTAACTTTGAAAACAAACCTTAAAGCAATACAGAAACAGAAATGATTATCAGTGTAAACAGTAAATCAGTCCATTGAAATTGTTCAATGGTTTCCAAAGATTTAACTGCTAAATCCAGTGACTCCTTTTTTCTCTTCATTCTGATTGTCTGAAGTTTTTGTCTGGCCAGCCCTTCCTTCTAAAGAAGGGCTTCTATAGACTGTTTTCTTTCTTCTCCTTCTACTTGTCTAACTTGGGAGATTACATTTTTTTTAAACATTTCTTTGGGCAGAGCACCCACGAGCAAGAGCAAGAGATACTCTTTGTGGACAGAGGGAATGAAAAGATAAAAAAGAAGGGAGGGGAAAGGGAAGAAAGGAAGGAAAGAATAGAGGAAGGAAGGAAAGAAAGGAGAGAGGGAGGGAGGGAAGGAGAAAGGGAGAAAGGGAAGAAGGAAGACAGGCAAACTATTGCAGAACTGACTAATTCCAGTTGGGTCCCCATTGGAGCAACTCTACTCACAGAGATTGTTTGTCCTTTGTCCACAAAGATCACCCTCTGACATGCAAGTTTATTGGGTTTAAGTGAGGGAGGGTGTGCAAGGTCACCTACCTCACTTTTTCCTTCAGAGCCATTTGAGTCCAGTAGCAAGATAGAGAACAAGATGACTGAAGACAGTCCTGGATGCAGTGAGAAAACTTGACCTTTTTAATCTAAGGCCTTTAATGAGATAGTGCTCATACAGTGATTAAGGCTAGGTAAGAATTAAGGCAAAGAATGGCCTCTTTTACTTAGTCAAAAAAATCATCTGTGAGAGGAAGATCCTCAGAGTTTCTGGCCAGAACAGAAACAATTGCTATTTACATTCACTCTGAGTCAAACAGAGACCTGTTAAAGGCCAACCTCTCCCATTTCATCCAGGGCCAACTCCAGCCGTTCTTATCTATATATTGCCACTAGACCCAGATGACTCTGGAGGGGAAAGTGAAGCAGGTGTTTTTGCATAATCCCCCACCCTTCTCACTCAAATCCAACTCACTTGCATGTCATGGCATCACCTCCCAGCTGTCATGGACTTCTTCAAGAACAAAGGATAAACAAAAACAGACACTATCACCATTTAACTGCTCTTTCAGCCTCTTTCAGAACAGATATATTAGGGAAATTGTATTACTACTACTATTATAACTTTATATTATTGCTACTATATTTATTATTCTATTACTATAAAACTGTTACTCTATTAATATATTGCATCATTATTATTACTATTATAACTGTTATTATTACATTGTACTACTTATTATTATATACTAACTTATTGGTGAGAATAAGAATTGTAAAAATATTCAAACATAGTCCATGTTATTTGGATCCTGATAACCTTGACACAATAATCAGTTCTGGAAAACATTCTATCAGAGGAAATAATACTTGTTTCTGCATGGATAGTTTGCTAGTACTTTTGCTCATCATGCTCCTTGGTCACATGTCTTACAGGTGCAGTGACTGTAACATCATGCTTGAGTATTGATAAGTGGCTTTTGAGGCTTTAGGTTTTCTAAGTTCTTCCCTCTTCCAAAGGATTTAGTCCAAAGTACTCTTAGAATATGATTCACTTTATGAAAATTCAGTTTGTGCACAACTTTTGAAAAACATGTTATGCAAAGTAAGAAATACCTATCTAAGCTGTGTCTGTGTCTGTCTCACTCTTTCTCTCAGATCATTCTATCAAGATCTTTCTACCTATCTTTATCTCTGTATGAGAGATTAATGTATGTATGTATTCCTATAATTATATTGCAGAAATATTTACATATGTATATCATATACACATATACCTATGTGTAAATACACTTAATATGCATATATATATGTACAGTTTGGCTCCAAATATACTGTTTTTTCAAATTTTAAGTTGTAAGTTCAGATATGGGGAAAGGAAGCTGCTATAATTGAATTTATTTTTAAAATTTGATAAATAATACTAAAACATTTTATGTAAAGTCTTAATGATATTCTTACAGACAAAATGATGAGATGGGGGCTGGTGGTACCAGGATTCCAAGATGAATGACCACCAGAATAGCCTACAACCTCAGGCTTGTCTGAGAAAATAAGAATTTCTTTATGTTTCAGGACACAGTCCTCTCTGACTTTTTGACACTGGAGTTATCTATTGCTTCGTCATTAGTAATTTTTGTGTTTAAAGACTCTCTCTTCTCTCTCTCTCTCATATCTATATATATCTATATCTACATCTCTCTATGTAATGTATATATATATATACATATATACATACATATATATGTATATATATACACACACATATATACATATATATATGTACTATTCTTCCCTATTCTCCCAGCCACCACCCAAGTAATGCACATAGAGAAAACATGACTACACACCCTGGGAAAGTCCAACCAGAGTCCCCAGGGCTGTTTTCTGTAACACAATGAGATCTCACTAGACTTCTTACTCCTTCCATTACAAATAATTCATAATGTTTTCTAATAGGCCTAGGGAATTGGGCACTTCTGATTTTATCTATTTCTGAAAGGCAAATTCAAAGTAAGGGAAAGACAGGAGTTCTTATTAGATCCATTGGTGGCAGCTGCTGTATATGGTCAGCCCCCTAAGTCACTCCCCTGCCTTCTTGATTGTGGTCAATTGATTCTTCGCTGGTAGAACAGCATTGCCCTCAATGTGGTATCAGCGTGGAAGAAGGTCTCTAGGAGCATCACAGAACTGTCCAACTCAACGCTTTTATCTTTTACTTGGATGAGGATTTGGAAAGCATGTTTCTCCAATTTGTGGATGGCAAGAAGCTAAAAGAGATTGCTGTTTATTACATTGCTGTATTATTTATTATAACAGAATCAAGGCTCAAGAACACACTCAAAACAACCAAACTTCACAGGGATACTTTTGAAAGCCTGCTTTTAGACTTTAAAAAATCATTTAACAATAGTATTTAGGGGCAGCTCGGTGGTGCAGTGGATAGAGCACCCAGCCCTGAAGTCAGGAGGACCTGAGTTCAAATGTGATCTCAGACATTTAACACTTCCTAGCTGTGTGACCCTGGGCAAGTCACTTAACCTCAATTGTCTCAGCAAAAAAAATAATATTTATATAGGACTTTAAGTTATACTCTTTATAAACACCACACTTGACCTATCAACAATATTGTCAAATGAATAGCATAAGCACTGTTATTCTAGGGGAAATTAGGGCTCAAAAAATTTGAGATTTGCACAAAATGACTTGCGTCCAAGCTACATATAAACTCATTTCTTCTTACTCTGTGTCTTTTTTTTTAAAACTATAATTTTACTGTAACATTTATTTATAGATTAATGTTACCCATTTCTGGCAGGTAGGTGGCACAGTAGAGAGAGAACCAAACCAAGAGTCAGGAGGACTCATTTTTCTGAGTTCAAATGTGGCCTTAAACATTTAATAATTGTGACTTAACTACTTCTAATTTCAGTTTCCTCATCTGTTAAATGAAGGGGTTGGACTTTATAGCCTCCAATTAGATTTTTCTCTTAATAGCTTTTCAGTCCCCCAGTTCTATGAGTCTTAGTTTACTATTCACATTTAGCTGTATATATAATAAAAAAGAAAAATTGTTTCTTTGTGATTTTTGTAGAAGGGAACAGAAAATATCAGCACTCTGTCCCTTTAACTTTTTTTTTTTAAAGCAAACACAGGTTTTATTAGAACTAAAAGCATTCATTTTAGCCCATAAAATTTCCATTTGAGAGAGCTGATTGTTATTGAGAAAGAAAAGTGATTAGTTCATTTATTGTTTTTAGGGTGCTTTGAATAAGGGAGCCAATGTATATAATTCAGATGTTTTGAAGTCTTCAGATGGTTTCTCAGTTGGCCAATAATATGAGAATGAGCTCTTAATCCTATATAATTAGTTTGGCTGTGCTCTCTTAGCCTTCTAAGTCATTCGTAACATCATCTTTTTCATGTATAGTTTAAAAATTGTCTATACTATCATTTGGGGTAATTTTTTTTCAGTGTCTAGGTTTGCTTTTGTGTTTAAGCATATGTGTGTATCTGTGCACAAATATATATATGTGGGAGGGGGGGAGGGGGATAGAGAGTCACAGATAGAAATAGAGACAGCCAGACAGAGACATAGAGAGACAGAGGGGGGGAGGAAGAGAGAGAAAGGAAAGGAGAAAGAGAAAGGGAGGGAGAGAGGGAAAAAAGGAGAAAGAGAAAGAAGGAGAGGAAGAGGCAGAGGAAGGAAAAGGGAAGGCGACACACACACACACACACACACACACACACGAGCACACAGAAATAGAGGCATACAAACACACAGAGAGACAGAAACAGAGAAGGGGCCAGGGGAGCCTGTCAAAGAGCGACAGATATTTGTTAACTTGCCACCTTTTGAGGTTACCTGGGAAGATCTAAAAATAATTTTGGGAAATGACTCTGAGAAACTGTTAGTGTATCTCATAGATTAAGTTGGCAGAAGAAAGATGTTGGTTTGATTCCCAGATTTGCTACTGATCTTCACACCTTTTAGTGAGTCATTTAACCTTTTAATTTTGCCATCCATAGGTTGGCAAAAATAATCCTGACCCATTCCATACAGGTATTGAAAGGGATACTTTATAGAAGCTTGAAGGGCATTAGGATGAAAGATGCTAAGAATGTTTCAGGGAAAAGGTAATAGTAGCCTCTCTTTTTCCTTTTGGCTCCAAAATAGCCACCACCTCTGTGAGTGTTATATATAGTTGAGCATGAACAATTTAAGAGCTCTTGATCACAAGTTATTTTTAGTCTCCTTTTAAAAACAAAAATTCACAGTTATGCTTTGCTTCTCCCTTCCCCCATGCTGTAATTAAGAAATGTAGAAACTTTTATTTAAATTCCATTTTATTAATTATTGGAAGATAAAATTTGGTCTTTTCAGATTATTGAAATTTATCTGACTGAGAGCACCAGCCCTGAACTCAGGAGGACCTGAGTTCAAATGTGGCCTTAGTCACTTAACACTTCCTTTCTGTGTGACCCTGGGCAAGTCACTTAATCCTAGTTGCTTTATCAAAAAAAAAAATTCTTATTGAAATAGCTCTTTTCTATCATCTCTTTCTGTTAATTCTGGAACAATGAATAATGAGAGCTAGAGCAAGGCAGAATTTTAAAGGGAAAAAAGGGAAGTTCTAATGAGAAGTGAGCAATTTGGAATTATATAGTTCAGAGACATGTGCACTTAGAACGACTTCTGCCCCTGCTAGGGCAGGAGATGGAGTTACATTTCTATAGAAAATAGTACCATCAGAATGAAGAGTTGGAGAACACAGGTCAGATCACAGTTGATTCTTTAGTGTTAGCAAGAGGAATGAGATCTGAGGAAAAGAAAGAAATGAATATCATACTGTTTCCATGAAGGAATTTTCTCCACTGCACTTGAAGCAACATAGGGGGTCAACAAGCATTTATTAAGTGCTCACCAAGTGCCAGTCCCTTCCTGTGGTGGTAAGCATGGTAATAAAAATACAAACAGAAAGAGACTCTCTTTGCAAGGAGCTTACATTCTCATAGAGGATGACAGCCCAGAAAAGGGAGCTGAAAGGAGAGTGGGTTGGGCAGGGCAGATAAGTTGAAAGTTTTAACACAAAGTCATGGTAGAGAAAATTCTGTGCACTTAGCAGTGCTTGGAGAAGAATGGAAACATGGTTGACCTGGACCTTCTTAAAATGGAGGTGTTGAGAGGAATAAGGTATTCAAGAGGAAGAGATGAAAGTGGTAGAAGGTACTTAAAGTTTTACAGTGTGAGAAATATTCAAAGTTTAGAGGAGAGAGTTGGGGGTGAGGTGCTTGAAGGAAGAGGGAAGGGGCTAGAGAGATCTTCTAAGGTGAAAAGGTTTCTGTGGCATGGCATGCAAAGTCCCATGAAAAGCAGTACAACCTGAAGAGGGATAAAAAACCAAAGCAGTGGGGGTTTGAGATAGGACAAAACAGGAATGTGCTCGATTATGCATTGTGACTGACTTTTTTCCCCCCTCATATTGATACCACAAATGTATTAATGAAGGATATTTATTTTTGATGTTGTTGTACCTTTGGATTTGTGATAAAACCAACCCCATGAAGGCTTTTATTTACTTCTTCAAGGAGAACATGTGAGCCATCCTTCCAATTAGTCGTATTTATGGTTAATAAAATTCAGTTCCTTCAACTGAGTGTCTCTTTGTTGGTCATTGAGTCACATGTAGCATACCATCAGCTAAGTTAAAGTTTATAAATAATGTGCAACTATTAAGTACATATACATACATATGGATATGTATATATGTGTATAATTGTATATATGTGTGCACTGTATATGTATGTGTGTTTATACCTGTGATTTCATCAGGGTAATTTCATCATAGGTAATTTCCAGGGCACAAATTTTCTTCACTTACGAGGCTGTGTAACTTTTTCTCTGACTGAAGTTCTTATGGAATCCAAGAGCCACTGAGAAGTTAAATGATTTACTCAGTCACATGACTAATATGTATCAAAAGCAGGTCTTGAACACAGGGCCAGATTTCTCTCCACTACACCATGCTATTTTTCTAGTAAATATAATTTGATAGTATATATAAAAAGTACATAGAAAAAAAGTTGGTTATAATAAAAGGGAAAGTGCTTCTTGAGTTACAAATTTGACCAGGATTTAATTTCACAAATTAGTAGTAGGTTTATCACATTCAGCTTATATAATATATAACCTTCAAATTATGGTGAATGACATTTTCCTAAAATTTATATAATTTTAAAATCAAATCATTAGAGATCAGGTTATTTGACTAGTGTAGTATTCATTGCAGAGTGTTATATGTGTATATGTGGGTCATATTGAGCTCTAATAAAAAGAATCATGATTTGTATCACATTTTTATGTATGGAATATAGGTCAGGCTATAATGAATCCTTGAATAATTTCTTAGATCTTAAATTTGAAAGAATTATAGAGTTATTCAGAGACTATGAAGTTTTGACTTGACATATGTAATTGAAAGCATTTATGCTTGACTTCTTAATGGATGGAAGAGGGACTAAAGGGAAGGTGAGAACTTGAAACTCAGAATTTGAAAATAGATGTTTGAAAAATAAACTAACAAAATGTAAAAAACAAAGTATGCAATTACACAATGCTTTTCAATAAATTTCAAATGAAATAGTTTAGCGGTGCAATTTTAACTGACTAGTTTAAACTAGTGTCATCATTATTTAAAACATAGACACATATTTATAGTACATAAAACTTACACTGTTTAGTATCAAGGAATTATTATTCCAGCTGGGAAATTCTGAATGTAATGTTTACTGACTTAGCTCTCTAACCATAGTAGAGTAGCCATTATATAATATGGCTTCATTATGAAGCCGAATTCAGACATTCCATTTGGGGTCTTTGTTTTCATTCAGTATAAAAGAAGAATATAAGAAAAGCTTCTCCATTATCTGTATTTTTACCATACTGCTTATATTAATTTCATTCATCTTCTGTAACTATGCTTTCCCTATCCACACCAATATTGGAGTCCACCTTTGGGTTCCACAATGATAAGCTTTTGCCTCATTTTGCCTGAAACTATGCCTTGCCTCACTTTCTGACCAACACCATGTTATGTTTTTCTATGTGCCTATGTCCAACTTCTCTTAGTGTTGTCTTTCTTTTACCATTAGAATGTCAGCTTCTGGAGGTCAAATGTTGTCTTCCCTGCTTTTATCTCTGTCATTTAGCCCAGTGCCTAGCACTTAGTAAATACTTAATCAGTATTCATTATGTCTTTTATCTATCTATCTGCCATCTATGGTAGCTATCATCTATCATCTCTATTGCTCTCTATCATCTCATCATTCATTAATCTATTTTACCTGTCCTCTATCATTTATTTAGCTCTCTATAAAATCTATCATTTATTGTCTATCATCTATCAATCATCTGTATATCTTTTTATCTTTTCTATCATCCATTTATAATGTTTCTGTTGTGTACATCTACCATTTATCTTTCTCTTTCTCTATCTGCTGTTCATTTATCTATGTCTATCTTCTGTCACCTCTATCTCTGTCATCTTTATTATTTATCTATTGTATCTAAATCTGTCTCCTATCAACTGCCTACTTCTCTGTAATCTATTATTAATCTATTGTAGCTATCATCTATATATTGCCTATCATTTCTTTCTTTCTCTAGATCTACAATTTCTATGCAATTATATCTTTGAACTCATGATTATCTTTTCAAGAACGGACCTAGCTAAGTATAATGTGTGTGTGTGTGTGTGTGTGTGTGTGTGTGTGTGTGTGTGTGTGTGTGTGTGTAATGCTTACTATATACCAGCACTATGTTAAGCACTTTACAACAATTAGATTGGCCACTATGATTCAAATTCCTTGGACATGACTTTGCATCAAACAAAGAAAATTGTAAAATGGATAACAATTCTTTATCCCCTTCCATATTGGCAGTCATGGTGACAGAAAAGGGGGCAGAAGATAATAAAACAAAATGGTAGTTTTTAGTACCATCTCTTAAACATTAATTTCTCTAAATGTATTCTCTAAATGGCATCCACTGACTAAAAAGTAGATATACTTAGATCAGTCCTATCATTCTTGCCATAAAGTAATCAGGAGAAAAAAGGAGTTGCACCTAAATGAAAAGATGGTTCACAGATTTTTTTTTTTTTTTTGAGAAACAAATAAGGAGATTAGGGGGGATAGTTTTGTCATGCTTTCAAAAGCAACAATGACAAAAAATAAACTTTTCAAGGGATATTTAGACATCTTATATCACACTACTCAGGATACTTCTTTGTAAAAAATAATACCATGAAAATAATTGCTACTTCTTGTCCAAAATTTGTAGCAGAGTCTATGGAAGTAAGTACATTTTTATGAGGAATTAGATAAAAACTTCAAAAGGAAATAAAATATATTTTACAATTACAATTCCAACACAAAAGTGGGCATATATGAGGAAAATGAAATTGTGTTGTGGAAAATGTGATTTGGAAGTGAGGCATCAAAAAGGTCAAAATTTATTGAATCTACATCAAGGATATTTTCTTTAACAAATGAATCAAAGGTGTTACATTGCATGCTTTCTCAGTGTGTGGGAGAGGGATGAGGAAGAAGAGAATTTAGAACTTAATTTTTTAAATGAACATAAAAATAAATAAATTTTCAAACTATGTAAAACTAATGGGAATACAAAGGGGAAAAAGAATTAAAGAATACTGGAACTGGAATGAACTAAGAATTTTTTTTTTTTTACAATTTAACTGAAAAGAAATGAATTTTTACTGACGTACAAGGCATTCCTGAATTAGCAGTATATGTTATCAGCTCACTGACTTGTTAGAACAAAGGTCAAAATTAATAAAAGACTAGAAGAAGGAATGAAAATGTGAAAATAATTTGGCATATGCATTAAAATAATTCATATATGAACTATATATATATATACACACATATATATATATATACACACACACCAGTCATTGACGTCTACAAATAGGATGTGGATGAAGAAATGGTCATTGACAATGCTTATAACAATTCGATACAAAAATTTAACCTAGTAGAATCAATTACCACAGTAAGAAAATCAAAAGAATCTAAAAACTGCCTCACTCAACAAAAATTTAATTTTTAAGTGAAGAGAGGTCAGTTAAGGGCAACATCACTTTAGAATATAAATTTGTTAAAATTTTAGGAAGAAGGATGTTGGAAGAATATGAGCAGTATTGCCTCATAAAATAGTGAGAAGTACTAGAATAAAGAATAAATTTTAAGAAAACTTGTCAGCTATATATAGTGTCATTGCAAGGGTATTCAAGAATGAACCTGTAAGTACAACAAATAGATGAAAGAAAGAAAAGAACTGAAAATTTTATTTTGTAACAAAACTTTTTCACTTTTAAAACTTAAAATCCTATCCCACTGGAAAATGTCAGTCACATCCAGAAAGAGAACTATGGAGACTGAATGAGAATCAAAGCATAGTATTTTCTCCTTTGTGTGTGTGTGTGTGTGTGTGTTTTTCATTCTTGTGGCTTTTTTCTTTTTTAGTTTGCATTTTCTTGTACAACATGACAAATTATGGAAATATATTTAAAAGAACGGTACGTATTTAACCTGTATCAGATTGCTTGCAGTCTTGGGGAGAGGGGAGGTGAAAAAGAGAGGGAAACAAATTTAGAACACAAAGTTTTATAAAAATGAATGCTGAAAACTAAAAAAAACCTACCCAAACTCTGTTACCCTGTGTAAATAATTTAATATTAATGTCACTTTTCTCATCTGTAAAATGGGAATAATAATAACACCTACCTCCCAAGATTGTTGTGAGGATGATAATATGTGGAAAGAGCTTTGCAGGTCTTAAAGCACTATGTAAATTCTAGTTGCTATCATCATCATTTCACACTTCTCCTGAGTTATTTCCTCATGAAACACTCTGATCTTGAAATTTTATTGATCTTGAGTTTCCTGTTTATAAAACTGGTTTACTAATACCTACCTTGCCTATTTCACAGGCGTGTTGGGAGGATAAAATGAAATACTACATGTGAAATATTTAAAACATTCAAGTAAAAAATCGATATTAATGACTATTACATCTAACCATTATTTTAATATTATTTAATGGTTAAATGTATTTTAGTTCTAGCTCAGAATATCCTTTCGAACCCGATTCCTATTGGGATTATAAGGGGAAAACACTAATTTGTGAATCAAGTACCTAGTTGTAGAGGTAAAATGGCCCTTAAAAATCATCTAGTCCTCCTTCCTCAGTTTCTATATGAGGAAACTGCATTTCAAAAAGGCTACATGATTTGCCTAAAGTCACACACAGTAGTAAACGTCAGAAATTCCACACTATCCAGTTGAGTGTCTCTTTCCTCTACCACAAACTCTTTTGTGTTGACTTTGTAGTGGCATTATGAGGCTCTCTTCATTTTCTTGCCCTTATATCACAAGAAGGATATTTCAGCAGTAATTGTCTTAGGTTAGATACCAGATATTTAACTTATTTCTCCATAGGTCAATTTTTTCAGGTTGCTGTTCCTGCTTTTTGTTTCATAGAGTATGAATTCCTTGAGGACAGTCTTAGTTTTTCTTTTTCTTTTTTTTTTTTTTGTATCCCCAAATTGCCCAGAGCTTTACATGTTGTAGGCACTGTTGGATTTAATGATCTTTTCCTTAAAAACTAGGGTTTAAAAGGCCCACAGATGGAATAGATGTTCAGAAAATTAAGATGCTTCTGGACCTAAACCTTGAGTTTCACACTTGTTTTGGAACAAATTTTGGAACAAGCATACAGAGAATCTTGATATCTGAATGATCACCAGAAGCAACATGATCTCTCAGTATATTCCCTAGAATTGAGGGACGAAGATTATTTTCACAGATCTACCCTCAGGCATCATTGGGAAACAAGAAGCTAGAGATATAGGCTTTTACTTTTCTTTTACACTACCTGAAAAGTCAGGTTCTGCTTGGGCAATACATAAATAGCTCATGTTAAGAGCCATTATTGTCACCAGAGCCTTTGGTACCTACTGTACAAGATGCCCTCCTGTTCATAAATAAATGAATGAAAGTAATTTTTAGAATTTCTTAAATGTTCTCCTGATAGTACCTTTCTCTAAGGACTTTTGTGAGGATCAAATAAGGTAATATTGTGAAGCACTGTTAATCTTAAAAGTACTATAAAATACTGGCTATTACTACTGCTACCAGTATCTTTGGTAGTTAGGTGGCATAGTGGGTAGGGTGCTGGGCTTGGAGTTAGAAATTCTCATCTTGGTGAATTCAAATCAGACACTAGCTAGTTGACCCTGGATAAGTCACTTAAATCTATTTGCCTCAGTTTCCTCATCTGCAAAATGAGCTGAAGAAGGAAATGGCAAATGATTCTAGTACCTTTGTTAAGAAATCCTCAAGTGAGATCATGAAGAGTCAGACACAGATGAAATGACTGAACAGCCATTTACCCTTGTCTTGTCTCTTCTGCCTATTTACATGATAATTACAGCATCCTAAATATTATGTACTGGCAGAGGGAGTTTCCTTACAGGGAACTCCCTATAATGAAAACACCAGTTTGGACCAAAACAAAAGTGTCGTGCATAACAGATATACATGAGCTTCATATAGATAAAGCACCTTCCTGAATATCTTACATGCCATTCTTGTGAAGTTACAAACCAGTAACTGTTCTCTATGTTTAGTTTAAAGTAGTATTTTATTAGGGATCATTCCAGGGCCTGCTTGATTTCATCAGAAACACTCAGCTTGGAAAATTGCCTTTCTCATGAGCAGTAAAGTTAAGGATGTGTTTTAAGTGTTGTTAAGTGATATATATTACTGCAGGTGTCTAAGCAGTTTTGTTGGAAATAATTGTTTGGTGATTCGAAGAAGCAGTTTACAAAGTGAGGGTGATAGCTTTTTAAAAGAGATTCTAAGTATTGACAAGAAGCACTGATAATGGAACAATTAGGCAGAACATCCTCTTTTTTTTTTTTTTGTCTTTTGAAGATAATTATCCTGCTTTGTATGTGCTAGTAAATATGTTTGTGTGGGCAGATTTCCAGATAATGTGGGCTGGCTCAGTTTCTCTCTCTGTGTTTTCTCTCTACCCCCCTTTATCTCTCTCTCCTTCCCTCTCTCCTTCCCTTCTTCCATCTCTCCTTTTTTTCCTGTCTCCCCCCATATCCTTTCAGCTTTCTCTTCCTTTCTCCCTCTCTTTTTCTCCTCCCACCCCTCTTTCCTTATTAATTCTTCTAAATCTTTTTTTAAATGATTGTTTAAATTGATGTCTTACATCAATTATAATTACACCAGATAGCTCCCCCTCTCCTTCCAAAGGAACCATTCCATATAACAACAGTATTTTTAATAAGAGAAATCAGCACAAATAATTGCTACATTGCAAATGACTGCAAATGTGTGTAATGTGTAACACCTGTGGACTTCTCATCTCCATGGAAGGGAGAAATTGTGGGTGTCCTGTTTCTTCAAGACCCCATAATTTTGATACATTCATTAAATTTTTTTTTGATGTTTTATTCTTTCCATATTCATTGTTGGAGCCACTTTGTATATTTTTTTCTTGGTTTTGCTTACTTTACTTTGTATAAATTCATGCAAATCTTCACATACTTCCCCATAGTCATCACACACACACATCACTTATTACAGCACAGTTGTATCCCATTACATTCATGTATGAGAGTTTGTGTCACAGTTCCCCACCTAACCACATTATCTCTTTAGTAAAGAGGTATCTTCTCCTTAATTGTCAAGCAGACATTCTTGGGAATGTGTATTAACTTCACAAACAGTTGGATGGTAGAATATTGGACATGTAGTCAGCAACAACCAAGTTCAGATATTACCTCAGAAACTTACAAGTTGCATAAGCATGAGTAAATCACTTATCTATTCTCAGTCTTAGTTTCCTCATCTATAAATGAGAATAATATAGCATCTGCTACCCCTTTCCTGGGTTGTTGTATGAGCATCAAATGAGATTTTATATATATATATGAGAAACTTAACAAGCTTTAAAGTATTATATAAATACTACTTGTTTTATTATTAATCCTATTGTTTAAGGAACTTACATACCAAATACAGGGTATCTCACAAATTACCTTGAATAAATAATTTACAGAACCTTGAAAAAAATAAACAGTACAAATAGGATGCAGATGAAACAAAACTAAGAAAACATACAAAATAGTTACAAATGTATAAGAAAACAGCACTGAAAGGTGTTAAAACTGAAATCATTCACTGACCAATCATCCCTTCAGAAAACTGATAACAGATTATATTTTGTTATTTAGTAGACTGGTTCCAAAGGAGACCTGGCTATTGGATGTGGTCAGTGTGTAGCATTGCTTTTCTTAACTTCCTTTCTTTTCTACAAGGGAGAATTCAGTTTGGTGGTGGGGACAGGATTATTGAGAAAGGACAGTCATGCTTTTAAAAACTAAAAACACCAATAAAACAAAGCATCATAGTGCTAAATTTACAAAGGTGGTACTTTTATATACCTAGAAGAATCTGACTTAATGATTATAAACATCCATGCTCATAGTGTATAATCATATTTAGGTATTTGATTACTAGAATAGATTCCTGTCTGTCAGAAATGTTTACAACAAATCTCTGGAGATAAGGGACTATCTAGGAGTTCACAATCACTTTGAGAAGTATCCTTAAATGATATCAGTCAGTCATTAAGGATTTTATTAAGGACCTTATATGAGCCAGTCATTGTCCTAGATTTTGGGGATATGAGAGCAAAGAAATAAACAACTCCTCTCAATGAATCTACATTCAAATGGGAGACACCAAATGCATATAAAAGTAGGTACAACCACAAATTTTTTTATTGTCCTTATAGATAAATATAGAGTATCCCAAAACTCATACGGCAGTTTTAAAGTTTGCTAGCTTGACTATGGGGCAATGAGGTGACTCAATGAACAGAGTATTGGGCTTGGTATCAGGAAGACTCCTTGGTGAAGGCATATCTAACCTCAGACACTTACTTACTAGTATGTAACCATTTAGAAGGAAATCACAAACTACTGCAGTATCTTTGCCAAGAAAACCCTAAAATAGAGTTATGAAGAGTCAGACACGACTGAACAACAGCAAGAAGCATACATACAATTTTCCTAGCATAAATACAAAGCTTTAGTAGTCTAAAAGTACATAGGATTTTCAGGACATACTGTACATGTGTATTCAAAGTAGCTAAATAAATAGTAGTTTAGGAGGAGGAAGAGCACAACAGTTGGAGAGATCATGATGTTCTTGAACTGCATCTTAAAGAAAGAGAGGGACTTTGGAGATAGAGGTAGAAAGTGTGTATATACCAAGCATGTAGGATATCTATGTCAAAGTCACAACAGTAGGATATGAAGTGTCTTATGTGAGAACCTGAATAAAGGTCTATTTGTCTGAATTGTTAAGTAACTAGGGGGAGTAATGAACCAGCAGTCTTGGAAGGCAAGTTTGGTTGTGAAAGGCTTTAAAATCTATGTAAGCAGAGTTGATAATAAGTCATAGAAGCAAGACTTGGTTGATAGAGGAGTCACATGGTCAGATTTGTGCTTTGGAAAATTACCTTGACAGCAGTGTATGGTATGGATGGAAGCAGTGAGAAGCTTGGGGCCAGGAGATCAATCACTTGCTGTTGCCATAATCTAGGCAAGAGATAATGAGGGCCTGAACTAAAGTTATATACTTTCAAAAGTCTAAAATAATTGTACATTTATTTTGCCTTTCCAGAAAGTATCTTTATGTCACATCTGCTTTCAAAGGAGCATCAAAAAATGAAGTAAAAAAGGCAGAGGTAGCAGTAAAAATTGGTATGTGATCATCTTTGTGATATTCCTTTTTATACTATTCCCTTCTCTCCCCTTCCTCCCCCTCTTTTAATCTTAGCTTTAGTTTAACTCTGATTTTCAGAGTTTCATAGATATAATTGTATTAGTGCAGATTCCTAATTCATCTGTAACTTTCAATCTTTGAATGAATGGATGGGTACTTGGAGGGATAGATAATGGATAGATGAGTGAATGAATAAATGAAGAATAAATGAATGAAATATTTATTAAATAGTTGTTATGTGCAAGGCACTATATTAAGTTTTAGGAATCCAAATTGACAGTAAAACAGTCTCTGCTCTTAGAACTGAATGGGGCATTTAAGTGATACATCTATACATATCTATATCTACATATCTATATATATATATATACACACACATACATATACACATCAAAGTTTATATATATATATATATACACACATATATATACACACACATATATATACATGTAAATGTATATATTTGTATGTGTGTTACCTGAGATACTCACTACCTTTCCATACCCTTAGACTATATATTTATATATATACACACACATGCACACACATATATAAAATATATATGAAACATGCACACACAACACACATATATACATGCAGAACATATCTTTTATATATAACATACATGCACACTTACATAGACTGTGTGTATGTACATGTGGGGGTTTTGATGTATGTATATGTGTGTTGTGTGTGTGTGTATGTGCATATGTGTACATCAAAGGAAGGACATAAATCTTGAATCCAGATCTTCCTGATCGAGTCCTATATATCAATTTTCTTAAATTTGATTTTCCTAGAAATATTTTGCTTCTTTTGTAAGTGAAATATGATCCTGAGCATATTCAGTTCCTTCATGTCTTTATTAAAAATATTTCTGTATTATGAATCTAAATTACATAAGCTCATGCTTTGCATGCAGATGGCCAGCATGGAGGTCCAAGACAATATAGAGAGATAATTTTTATCAGCAAGCCAAAAGTAGAGAAGGCCTAGTCCCGTAATATAATGGTTATATAAAGTTAGACAAGAGGTTCACCTCCTCTATTAGTACATGCACATTCCTGCCTTATCAATGGTCACCTCCCTTCACCACCTAAGAATGAATCCAGGAAGCATGTTTTAGAAAATAAAAGGATGAGAGCTGTTAACTCACAGAAATTTTTATCCTTATGCAAATGTTATGATAATTAGTCAATAAGCTTTAAGGTTTACAAAGTACTTGGCATATACTATCTCATTTGGTCTTCAAAGTAACTATTTCCATTACTTAAAATACTTATTATTCCCATTTTAAAGAGAAGGAAGTCAAGACTTGTTCCTAGATGCGGTAAAAATCTGGAATAGTATTTGAATCCAGATTTTTCTATTTCCAAAGACCAGTGTTCAACCAAACCATACTCCCTCCTTGTAATCAGTAGCCCTGTTTATTTCATGGAAATTGATAGTTCTTAAAATTTCTGACATACATGATTGAAAAATTTCATTTTTATTAAACAATCTTGCCTTTTTCCAGCTGAACAAATGGTAAAAGAAGCACGATTCAAAACAAACAGCTCCCTCCAAACTGGTTTGCCTTCTGCCAAGGTACATTATAGGAAAACTAAGCCTTTCTGAATACCAGCTGTTCAGTTTACCTTTGAACCTTCTTAATTGCCTTTTCCCTCCCTGATTTCCTTCTTAAACTTTTAGCTAAAGATGAGTTTGATAGGGAAGCATAGTTTTGACAAAGGTAATAAGAATGGATGAGTAAAGCACAGGAAACAAGAAGGGACCAGAGCAAGGGGATATAATAGAACAATAGGGAGAAAAGAAACTTAGGGGAAACTAGGGGACAACTCCATTAATTGTTAGCAAGCTGGATCCTTTGAAAGAACATAACAAAGTATCCAATCTGCCTATGAAACTTTGAAAATAACTAGATTTCAAGAAATCAGAATCTAGGATATTTAACAAACTGTCCTTTCCCCTCTCCCACCTTCAGTGCTAGGACTTACAGGCTATCAGTATAACTGTTACTAATAATGCTTCAAGCCTTTTCTTTGAAATAGTCCTTCATAATTAATAATTCTCTTCCTATAATCTGTGTACTTTGTCTATGAGGAAAACAGGTTGTAAATTATACTTTAAATATAGAATGTCAATATAATATATTAACATAAATATATATAAATTATTATCATTTTATTGTTATTGAGAGTACAAAGAATGTTACTTAAGGTAATTTATTATTGTATGAGCATTCCTACTGAAGAATGTGCTATATGTATTGTACAATGCATTATTATCAACTTGTTGCTTTGCCTGAATCCAAATGTATAATAGAAAAGTAGGAAAACATTTCTTTCTCTCCTTCCACCATCATTCTAAACACATCCAGCTCCTAAAACATCCAGCCATTGCTCTTAAATTGACAAGGACAAGATATATACTTTTGATAAAAAGAGATGGTGCTTTACTGTAATAAGCTAGAGAGGAGATGGAAGAGGAGCTCTTGTGAATGCCCCACAGCTACATTTACAAATGGCTTTCCTCAAATCCTATCCTTTTAACTTTTCTTCTTTCAGGTTAAAGGTAAAACTCCCCTTATTGTTATTGATTTTTTTTTGTATGACCTTTTTATTTTGTCTCTAAAAAAATTTCCTATTTCCCGTGCTTCATTTATTCTAGAGGCCAGAGAAGCAGCCAGTATTTGGATAGCCAGGTTCCTCTTTCTCTGGCTTTTTCTCTTCTTGCCACCACTCACTGCCATTCTTTCAAATGCCCCGAAGGCTATTAGCACAAAAGAAGTGTGCAGTGACGGAGGCTTGGGAGCAGAGGTGCCATCTTTGGCCAATTTCCCTTTATTGTTCCTGTATCCTTTATTAAATTCCACTAGACAGGAAAAGATAGCTAAGTGGATGAGCTCTCCATTTTGGACATCTATCTCTACTCTGGATATCTGAGCTGTGGTTTATTCTGAAATATCAAACTCACCAATCATTCCAGGGTTTTTTATTCCCTTTAAAATGGACCAGAGGAGTGGCCAAGAGATAGTCTTCCTGTCAAGAGGGCTGTCCCCTACTCCCAGCTCCAACCCAGATCATTGGGATTTTCATCAGTGAGGGCAAATCAGTTATTGCCTTATCACCTCTAATGATTAGGGGTTTTGTCACCTGAAACAGGCGGATGTCCTGTGAATGTATATAGCAGATGAGAAGATGACCTTCAGTATAGCGTTTAGGTCATAGTGACAGGGAAAAGAACTGAAAACAAGCAGTCTAGTGACAAAGAGGGCATGGAAGTAAGTGGAGAAGTGTCCATGCACTGGAACAGTGGGAAGGTCATAGATTTTCTCCAGAGTTATAAGGGATCTCAGAGATAATTTAGTCCAACTCTCTCATTTTACAGATTAGAAAAGTGATTTCCCAAGAAGTTAAATGATTAGTTCAAGTTTACTCTGGAAATAAATGATAGAGCTGGAACTTGAGCCCCAATCTATGACACCCTACCTTCCTCTTAATGATAGCTAACATTTATACAGCAACCCTGAGAGGTAGGTGCTATCATTACCCCCATTTTACAGATAGGGGAAACCTGAGGCAGAAAAGATTAAATAACATCCCCAGGCTCGTACAGCTAGTAAATGTCAGGACTCAGGTTTTTCTTATTCCGGGCTTAGCATTTTATTCACTGTACCATCTTTCAAAGAGAAGATTAGTATTTTGGTAGTCAGGGGTTAAAAAGACAGAAAAGGACAATTTGGGATCTAGAAGAATTTTTCAGGTCCCCCTAGCCCAACTCTTTCTATCTTTCTTTCTTTCTTTTTTTTTTTTTTTTTTTTTGAGACATTCAGAATTAGGTGACTTGCCCAATAAGTGTCTGAAACTGAGATTTGAACTAAGATCATTCTGATGCCAGGGCTGGTACTCTTTTCACTGTACTACTTAGCTGCTCCTTTTTTGTTGTTGTTGTTGTTTTGTTTTGTTTTGTTTTGTTTTGTTTTGTTTTGTTTTGTTTTGTTTTTTGTTTTGTTGTTTTCATATGGGAAAATCAAGACTGGAGAGATTACCAAAATTTAGACTGTATGAATAGTTATTAGAAGAACTTTGATTAGAATTCAGGTTGCCTGGCTCCTACACTGTTAAAAATAACTCAGAGTGGTTCAAGAGAATCAATTGCTGAATTAAATGGGAGGGGAGCATTTATATTTCAGAAATTGACAAATACTACAAATCAGTGGTTAATTATGTTGTTGATTTTCTAGAATCAAAATTTTAGTAAAGAAAATGAAATGTTAATAATGCTTTAAAGCCCTATATAAAGACTAGCTATGCTATTAGCTATGCTATTATCATTGTTATTATTAAGTATTTTGCTCATCACTTTTCACTTCCTCAAATGGAATTGCTTTTTTGTAGGATATGTTAAAGAAAGCTTTAGAAGATGCAGAAATAAAGCAGAAGATACTTAACGAGAAAGAAAAGTAAGGGTCAGGCTATCTGTCTGTCTGGGGAGTTGTCTATCTGTCTGTGCTTTATTGGAAGTCATATTTTGTTCTCTAATAGACCAGAGAAATTCTTATTGTAATGCTTTCTCTCACCTGCTGCCACTAACTCTACATATTATATATAGCTTAGTTATATTTCCCTAACGGTATGATCACCAAAAAGCATTTGTAAAATACCCACTTACAGATGAATTATATTTAAATGATTCATGCTCTATACCACTGTAGTAATGAGGTGAACCTGGGCTCTTAAAGGATCTGCCAGTAGTAAAAACAAACAAACAAACAAACTTCGTCAGGACCTAAAAAAGCTAAAAAGGATAGAAGTGTGTGTCGAGTAGTGGCTGTTTCAAGGCAGTGCCTTGCTAAATTCTGCCATCAGGGAATGATTTGGAGGCAGGGATTGTGGAGAAAGGGAATGAGGCACAAAAACTCACTAAAGCATAGAGAGATTGTCATACATATTGATGAAGTTAGATTCAAAGAATAACTTGGTTGTAGTGTATGAGGAAAATTAAAATACATGTAGTATCTACATGATGCTCAAACTCCTGAATGGGAAGGGAATGATCATTTATTAAGTGCCCACTATATGCCAGTCACTGAGCTCAGCACCCCACAGTTATTATCTCATTTGATCTTTATTACAACTCCGGAAGGTGGATATTCTTATGATCTTTATTTTATAGATGAGGATACCGAGGCAGACAGAAGTTAAGTGACTTATCTAGGATCACACAGATAATAAGTGCTTGAAATCTGATTTGAATTGAAGTCTTGATTGCAGGTCCAGCATTTTATTTATTATACTGCCAGCTTCCTCTGAATGGCTAAAAAGTTTTAAATTCAGTCAACATCTGGATATCTACTCAACACAATGTCTCCATTTTGGATATCTACATCTACTTTGGATATCTGAGCTGTGGTTTATTCTGAAATATCAAACTCACCAGTCATTCCAGGGTTTTTATTCCCATTACAATGGACCAGATGAGTAGCCAAGAGATAGTCTTCCTATCAAGGAGATTGTTCCCGACCTTCATCTCTAACTCTGGTCATTGGGATTTTCTTCTGAAACAGGTGGATGTCCTGTGGATGGAGATGAGAAGATGACTCTCAGTATAGTATTTAGGTCATAGTGACAGCTATATATTTGATTTTCTATTATCGAATCAATATAATCCCTTGTCTCTGGATGTTTTCATTTCATGCAAATATATTCTCTCCAGTTCCTTTTTGTTTGTAGGCACTTGGGTTAAATAATTTGGCCAGATTCACACAGCTCATGAGGCTGAATTTAAACTCAGATCCTCCTGATCCCAAATATCCACTGTACTACCAAAATGCCTCTCTATAGTTATTTTTTGAAAAAATCATTTTCTGCTCTCTAGGATCTTAAAATCTTAATCAATCAATCAACATTTATCAAGTACCTTTAATGTTCTAGGCACTGTACTAAGTACTAGATAGGATACATCCTTCTAGAGCGATAATTATTAAGTGTTTAAGAATGTCTAACACCCCAAAGCTAAAATAATAAATTTATACTAGGAAGTTTTTGTATCTCAAAGAAAGATTCGATCAGTAAATTAAAGGATAGCCCAAAAGGATTGCTTGATGTTATGTAAACAACAAGAAACTTTGAAACATAACATATTTTGGAGAAACTACACTGGCAGAACATAAGAATCATTGAATTTCAATTACATTTTATGAACCTCACAAATGATATGATATGATTGCTGTTTTCTGCAAAACTCAGATTCAGAAATAAACTAACTAATGTAGCAACCTATGCATGCAGGGTAATAAATATTGAATAAATGCCACACAAATTTTTCTTGAATGCAAGAGGCCTTTAAAGTCTTCATTTGATGGATGTGAAAGAAAAATCTTGATGATGACTATTTGTGGTCTTAATGCAGGGCATAATAGATGGTGTAACCTTTATTTTATTGAAGTACAGTGCCATTATATCTGGAAATGCCAGCCGGCTCAAATTTGTTTCAAAAGGAAAATGCATTTTCATTTTGAAGGCAAGTTATAAACTCATAATAGTTTCTGCAGGCATTTGCATACTGGTCAACTCTTTAGAATGAACATTTCCTCCCAGGTAACACAGTGTTCTGTGTTAGTTACTTAATTGGTCTCTGCTCTTGTCTCCTGGAATGATGTGATCCAAGTCTTTGAAGAGGCTTATAAAACTGAAAATGTAGTCACTTTGCCTGAAACTCAATATATGCATACATTTAAAAATAGTCTATAGAAAATGTAAATTACTCTCTATCCTTTCCCCCAAGTCCTCCTGTGTTGGGCAGTTCAGAGGCCAGGCTCCAGCTGTAGACATGAATTCCTTTTACATTATTCCCCAATATTGCCTTGAGAACTATACCCCTCAGAGAAGCACTTGATGGTTTCTAATCAATCCCATTAATTACATGATGCTATTGCAATATGTAGTTCCTTTTTTTTTTTTTTTAGAAGAAAATAGGAAAAGGTGATGGAAGAATTTCAACTTAATCTTTAGTGTTGTATTTATGAGATGCTCTAAATTGTGTGTGTGTGTGTGTGTGTGTGTGTGTGTGTGTGTGTTACCAAGAAATTTCCATTCCAGGGTCAGTTTCTTTAGTTTCCCTTTATTGAAATGTTTATTTTAATATTAATTATTTTTCAGGAAATTAATACTAAAACCAATACAGTGTTGATATAGCTGAAATGACAGAAGTTAAAAATCTAATGTCCTTATTTATATGATTTATTAGGATTAGATCTAGAAAATGTTATTAAGGGAAACTGAAGAAACTCCTTTCCAGAAGTCTTAGCTAAGGTGTATTCCTGTCTGTCAGGAATGTTTAAAATGTATTCATGGTTGGAGTCAAGAGTCTGGCTGGTAATCAGAGGAAACTTTCAGGTCAGAAACTAATTCTGGGATTCTTTCTAAATTATCATTATTCCATAGTTAAATACCGATGTTTTTATACATAAGTCAGTATTTTAGAACTCATGGATTTTGTGAATATAGGATTCCTCTGACTCACTGAATGCTGTTGTATTTACTAATTTTGGCCAAATTATTTAATCATTCTCAGACTCAATTTCCTTAATATAAAAGTAGGAAGTTGAATTTATGGTCATATTCTGATTTATTTTAGCTCTAAATCTATCTACATATTTACCTGACTAACTATATTTTAAAAAAATCTTTATTTCATTCAGTATTTCTCAGTTACATGTAAAAATTCTTAAATATTCATTAAAAAAAATTGAATTCCAAATTGTTTCTCTCTCTCCCTTCTTTTCCCAAGCCATTCCCAAGCAATATGATCTAAGTTACATATGTGAATCCATGTAAAAAAATCTCCATATTACTCACATTGTAAAAGAAAATGCATACACACACACACAAGAAAAATAAAGTTAAAAAAATATGCTTCAATCTGCACTCAGACTTCAGCAGTTCTCTCTCTGGAGATGGATAGTATTTTCTATAATGGTTCTTTTGGAATTGTCTCAGAACATTGTCTTGATCAGAGGGCTAGCTAGATATGTTTATGGACAACATTCAGGTACCTTAGGGATTGCTATCTGAGTGTACTGGGTAGTTTTTTTTTTTTTTTTTTTTTTTTACAAAAGGTAGGGATATGGTGTATTGTCTTATTTGGGAAAGGCTGTTGTTTTCAAGATAAGTTAATAATCGCTTTAGTAAATATGAATGACTACATCTGTGTCTTTTAAAAATATCTTTGAAAACATAACTTTAGAGAACTGAAAAAAACTAAGAAGTTTTGTCTGATCTTTGGAGTGAACATAGAAAACAGAAGCCAAGATGGAATGTTCATTTACAGTAATAGCCGCCTAATAAGAATGCATGAGAAAGTGGGGCCACAATTGAAAACTGGATCTTTGTGAGTATATATTTTTTTTTCAGATAGTGAGGATAGAGGGGAAGGAGTGGAGAACAAGGGTTTTCAAAGAAGAGTCTGTGGAATTAGATGAGTAATTAATCATAATTGAAGCAGGTGTCTTATTCTCTGTTCACTGCCCTCAAAAGATCTATTCACCTTTCCTGTCAATGCACAAACATAAATCTGCCTAATATTATATTGACAGGAGTTATAGGATTATTCCAAGGGGGTTGGAGGAAGAACAACAGACTCTTCTCTAGACATTCTAATTAAAATTTTGCTGTTGCTATTGTATCTTCTTTTTACTGTATTATTTGAAAAAGCCCATCCCTTCTTTTCCTTTTTAAATGAACAAAGGAAAATTGTGCATTTTATGCCATTCTTCTTTCTTTTGACTGCTTATATTTATTTTATGAGGGCTCCCTAAACACATAGAATTCTAGAAGGCTTAACCCTAGTCCTTTCTCATAGTTTTTTAAATTCCTGCAGAGTTTTAACCCAATCAGCAAATATTTATTAAGTACCTGCTAAATTTCAGGCACCCCTAAGTAATAGAAATAAAATTAAAAATGAAATAGACAAAAAAAAAAAAAATGAAATAGACCTTACTCCTCAAGGAATCTACAATTTGTAAGAACTATAAATATTATGGAGAACTATTACACAGATATGAACCTATATAGTATACAAATATATATATATTTGTGTACACAAATTCTGTATAAAATCATATATAGGCATATACCTAGAAGAATTGCAAATACATTTTTATGAGGAAATAATTACTTTAGTTTTTAATTCCAAAAGTTTTTTTTACCCCATATGATATGGAAAAATAATGCTTAATTATTTAAAAAGAGAACTGTTGTCCCATGAATCTCAAGATGATATGTATTTACTATGATTGTGAATTAAGTTCTCACTTGTCTGTGGATATGTTGACAGAGTTACATTAAGAATTTCACTTGCAAAGTGAATTTTTCTCTGGTTTTGTCATGAACCTAGATTAAGAACACAAAGTATCCTCTTTTGCTAGAGAACTTAGGCACAAAATTATTGTTGTCAAATAAATTTTTTAAGATTGTACGCATGTATTTCTTTTTCTAGGCTTGGTGCTGGTGTTGTTGGGATTGTTAACATACCTTTGGAAATCATGGAACCATCTCATAATAAACAGGGATTCCTCAATATCAAAGAATATAATCATCTACTTAAAATCATGGGGCTTTATTTGGTACAATACTGGAAGGATGCCGGATTCAGTAAGTATTTAATTATTATATCAAGATATTCAAATTGTGTCTATGTGTCTTCATGTGAGCACACATGCACACAAGCATACACACACTTAACTTTTTTTAAGGTTAATTCTTCCATCTTGCCTAATCTGGATGTACATTGGCTACTCTCAGACCCATACCCAAAACTGATTGGCACGGGGGCTTTGACCTCCATTTCATCCTGTGCCAATTTGCCTCTTTTAGGCAACCTGGTAGTCCTTTGCTTAAGGGAGTTTATCATATTGGTGCTAGACTCAGGGTAGGCAATCAAGCAGTTTGATGTGCAACTCAACTCCTGAGCTCAAGTGATCCACCAGTTTCAGGCTCCCCAACAGCAAAGACATCAGGCTTGCATTACCATTATGGACTTAATAACCAAATAATCATTAATTCAGTAAGTAAGGTGATCTGCATCTCTACCTCAAAGCCTCAGAAGAAATTTCCCTTTACCCAGAAGAGCTACAGAAAGCTGCACATTTGAAGTCAGGTAAATAATACTGAAAACAGGATAAAGTGATAGTTGTCACTGATTGAATAATGGAAAAGTACCATAAAGAAACAAACAGAAGTACTGTGAAAACATTTCAGTTTGGGGCCACAGAGAATAAAATAATAGCCTCTGAAAGCAATATTTCACTGCAGTATAGGTAATAATTAATGAACTTGCTAAGAGAAAAACTAAAATATGTCTAACATTCAATTTTAAAAGATAGAAAGTAGATAATAACTTTTACAAGGATTCCCTCAAAATTAGACAAAATCAGATATAATGTTTGATGCACATAGATAAGCTTTAGCTATCTTTATACCAAAAGACTTATTACCCAATGCTTGTACATATGCAAAACTTAAACAACAGAAATTATATTGGAAGGAGACGGTAGGAAATAGATAACAGGGTATTTGCATAAAGATCACATGTTATGCTATTGTCCTTGAGAATTTGAAGTTAAAATGTGTTTATCATTTGAATTTGCCATTTTAAAACCTTGTTTTTCTTTATTTTTATGTATCTATGCTTAAAGTTCTTTGAATATTTTCAAGAAATGAAACATAGAGGTAAAGGGAGCAGAAATCTAGATTTCTAGAAAGAGAAATGAACAGCCAAATTGAGGTACTATTTAGGTAGAGAATAGAAGCAAGAGAGAAAAGAACTAATTTTAGTTACTAAACTTGGAAATTCATGAAATGAAATAAAAAAACACACTAGGTAGCTTTTATTCATAGGAAAACCTTTTTTCTATATTTTTATTGTCCTGAATATTTGAAGCTATACAATCCATTTCAATTTCATAAATACTTGTTAAGTGCTTACAATGTTCCAGCTTCTGTGATAAGCATTGAGGATACAATTAATAAAAAGACAACTCCTGCCCTCATGGAGCTTACTTCCTAAAGGGAGAGATAACACACTAAAGGAGGTAGGAAAGTAGGAAATGGAGAAAGGGATAAGACACTGGGAGTATCCAGAGAAGGGCCAACTTTTTCTGTGGAGTTGAAACTAGGCAGGCCAAGCAGATTCAAGTTGGAGAAATATGTATGTGTAAATATATAGGTAGATAGAGAGGTAAATAAATAGATAAGCATATATACACACAGACACACACATATATAGGTATAGACATAGATATAAAACTTAGAAATAAATAAGTCACTAGAATAAACTCAACATTTACACTTTGGCCTTTTGACATTAAGAAGAAATAGAAGACAAGAAAAAATAAGAATTTTCTACATGATCTTTTCCCTTGTCATTTTTATAAAAAAGAAGTCCTAGGAAATAACTAAGCATTGAAAGCTCCCTGGAAACTTAATTTAAAAAAAAATTCCAGCTCATTAAAATTTTCATTATCCTGACCACACATAATAATGTCACACACAGACTCAATCTTAACTTATAGCTACTTTTTCCAAATATTCCTTTTTGTAACCATGTCTCATTGCTTTTTGTCAGTCCCCTTCTAATTAACTGCTTTCCTCTGTAGGTAAGAAGCATGGGGCATAGTCATAGAAAGCTAGCCGTGGAGTCAAGAATTCCTGACTCTGACATGTACTGCTCCTGTGACTCTTGTCCTGACATTTAGCCCTAGGCTTTTCTCTAAGACTAAGTTGAACTAATGGAGCTGATTTCTCTCTAGAACTTTGCCTGCTACCCTAGACATTTAGCCATTCCTCCATTAGCAAGTTATCATTCTAATGCATGTCCCCTGTTGTATTCACTTCTCTAAACATTTCTCTTCTCACTCACCTCTCTAAAAATGTTCTTTGTGATATTTCAAAGAATCAGAAAGCCACTTCACATTTTTTTGAGTTCTTATCACTAGGCAGACATAATTTTTCTTTCTTCTCATCATAATCTTTTGATCTTTTTAATCCCAGCCCCTAGCACAGTGCCTATCACCTAGTAGGCACTTAGTAAAAATTGATTGATTGATTAAATAAATCTATAAGTAAAGGGCACATTTAGAAATGAGGATGAAGGGATTAGTCTAAGATTGGTGGAAGGTCTATTAAAGAAGATTAAGGGAAAGAAATAATATTAATAATCTTAGCTAACATTTAGATAATGCTTTTAAGGTTTGCAAGTGATTTACATATATTATCTCTGAAAGAAGGAAGAAGAGGGAGTTTCCACCTTACTTGATACCTGCATCTTACAATGTCAGCATAGCCTTAAGACTTGAACATCTACACTAATCTAGATAATAGACAACTGAATGAGTAGTCTCTGTAAATAGCTAAAAGGTGATCATTTCTTGGGGCAAGACCACAGACACAACCAAGCATATGCCTAATAGTCACTACCTGTTTCATAAGCCACAAAATTTTAATACTGAAGATAATGAAAAGTATTGGGATAGAATTTTTACCTTATAAATAAAAGATGCAATCTTTGTATTTGCTGTAAATCTGATTTGTTTCTGTAGAAAATTGTGTCCTAGTTTGAATCACATCAGCAGAATGGGAAATGCAGAGATAATGACTTTGTGTCACTTATAAAATCTACATTTATTTCTTCTACCATTGATGCTAGATATTTCAGAAACTTTTTTTTTCACCTGACCATTATTCCTTCTTCAAGTCTGACCTCAGCCTCACTTAGTTTTCCTGGGATTTTTGTATCTTCCTGGTGACATTGCAGTGAAATGAGACTATTAGTCATTGGTTTGAGGGGGTGAAGAGAGACAGGAGAAGGAAAGAAACACTAAATGAAATTTCAGTTTGAGCCAGAGCATTTCTATAGGACTTCATTGTTCTTGAACTGTTCCAAGACAGAAAAAATTAAGTTGGTGCACTGAGACAAAGTTCAGGGTACAGTCAGCATCATGTTTCTTAGAGTAATCTGATATTTCAGTTCAATAAGGCTTGCAAATTAAAATAAATTTGATGATATTTAGGAATATTCATTATTCATATGTGTTTATCTCTGTTCAGATGAAAATACTGAAAGTTAGCACTTTTGCCTTCTCTGAAATTCAGTAGATGTTAATTGATGTGATTTGATTTGTTTTTTCTTTAATCAAAGCACTGTGGCATAATCTGGTTAGACTGGAAAATGGGCCAGAAAATTGTTTAAGGAATTAAAGGTTGTAAAAGACACCCAAATTTAAGATATTATAATGGTACTAGAAAAGTAGCATAATATGGTAGATTGAGATCTGTTCTTGAATGCAGGAGAACATGGGTCCATTTCCTATTTCTGACACTTATTGGTTCTGTGATCCACATCAGTTCATTTCTTAACCTCAAGCAAATTACAGAACAGTTGCTGATCTACAGTAGTAGAGTTTCCTCATGGGGATCTTGCTACTCCAGGTGAAATAAGATCTGGGCCCAGAACCAGAGCCCAATAAAACATGTAAAATTTCAACTAAGAAGAAAACCACTGTCTTGGGAAGATGATAAAAGGTCATCCAGATGGACAAAACAGTCAAACATCGGATTTTTTTTAGCATGTTGAAGGATAGCTCTGAATATATTCTTGGAAGAAAAACAAAGTAGCCTGAACAAACCCAACTTTGTCTTGGAAAAATGGTAAGCAGTCATATGTTGTTGTTGTTATTGTTGGATAGATAGAGCTTGGAGCAAATTGATTTGGGTATGGCCCAGATGGAAAGAATCTGAAAAGCAACCAAGAATTTGCTTAATTGCCTATACACAGAAAAATATCAAAATCTGATATTTTACAGATAGTAACTCACATTTATATAATGACTTACAAAGCTCTTTACAATATTTTCCCATTTTAATACTGGGATGTAAGTACTATTATTATCCCACAGGTACAGTGCTTGGTCCATAGTAAGTACTATATAAATGTTAGCTACCATCATCATCATCATCATTATTAATATCATCATCCCCTTTTTATAAATGAGGAAACTGATTTCCCCAAGATCACACAGCTAGTAAATGTCTGAGACCAGATTTATTGTCAGATCTTGCTGACTACAGGTCCAGTACTCTATCCATTACTATTTACTTAGCTTTCCTTATGAAAACAAAGTTAACAATCTCTCTGTAGATAATTCCCAATCTATATATACAGCCAAGTTTCTCCCTCAAGTTTCAATTCTGGATCATTAATAGATTATTGGGCATTACAAAATGGATGCTTTAGAGACTTCTTAAACTTAGCATGTCTAATACCAAACTCATTATCTATTCCCCAAACCCTAAACCCTCTCACTTCCCAAATTTCTCTATTTTTGTTAAAGGTACCACCATCCCTCTCGTCTCCCAGGTTCACAATCTCAGCATTATTCCTAATTCCTCCTTCTCCTTCCCCATCACCCCTATCCACTTTATTGGTCGTGCTCTACTTACATATACCTGCCAAATCCCATTCTTTCTATTACCTTAGGTCGGATATCATTAGTTCCAGTATGGATTATTGCTACAGCAGCTAATTTTTCTACCTGCTTCAAATATCTCACTATTCTTAAATCCTGTAAAGTGCTGCCAAAGTGAACTTTGTGCCTTAAGTGAACATTTGATTATGTGACTCCCTTATTCAGTCAACTCCAGAGGTTTTCTATTATCAAACAAAACATAAACTACTCTGTTTAACTTTTCAAGCTTTTCACAATCTGGCCTCAAACTATTATTCCACCTTCATTGGAATTACTTTTCTGAACCACTCTCTCTAACTATTCCTCATTCAAGATACTCTGTTTTTTCTCTCTATAGTTTTCCTCTGGTGGTCCCAAGTGCTTGGTATTCACTTCTTACTTACCTTCATTTTCAGAATGCATCTCTTCCTCCAGGAAGCAATTTGAGTATTATCTTCTGCATGAAACCTTTCCTGAACTCCCAAATGCTAGTGCTTTCTCTTCAAACTATCTTCCATATAATTACTTTGTATTTAATAACTTGGTGTTCATTCTTTGTATGAACTTCTTATAAGTGGAGATTGTTTTATTCTTTGTACTTGTTTGCTTGGTCCCTAAGTGCCTAGGAAATAGGAAACACTTGATTCTTACTTTTTGACTGTCTTATTGATTATCTTAGGAACTTCCACTAATACCTTACTCTGGTGCTCATTTGTGTGTGGAGGTGTCCCTGGCTATTTGTGATGATTGTATCAGGGGAATGCAAACTCTAGTAGGTTCTGCCAAAATGGAATGATTCCAAATACCAACCCAGCAATAGACCATGTGTCTGACTTCAAAGAATAGGCCTAAGGGTGAACAAGCTTATTCCTAGATTGATTGTAGTATAATAAATACTGCTGCCACAACCACCCTCGTCCCCATTGTAGATGACTTGTCATCTGTATCCATGGGAAGGAAATATCCATTATATTAAGGATCTATTGAATCAAGTGCTTAATAGATAAGAAGGCAGCCTTAGAGCCAGGAGATTTTAGGGTTCAATCCCACTCAGCACTGACATTCTCTAGTTATGTGATTCTGGATTACATACTTAATCTTTCAGTGTTGTATGCAACAAAGATGGACGGCCAGTAGCATTCTCAACTCCAGAGGTCAACAGAGAATAACTACAGATAGGAGAAATTCTTTTTAGGATGAGGTTATAATCTTTTCATTTGAAAACTCTGGTTTGGCAGACAAGGGGTTGAGCTGATTAGAAGAGTTTCTTCACTGAGTAGTTCACAGTGAAATCACAAGTCCAGTCCTTAACCCTAATCCTCCCTTGTGGATTTAGACAAGGATGTTCTAATTCAAAGGTGTCAAACACAGGATCTTCGGCAGCATTTATCATAGGCTCCCAGTGTGTCAGAAATCAGATGAAATGTAATTGATAAAGATTTAACAAAATAAATAAAAATGTATTAGGACATAATTTGTGGTTTTCTAAGTCAATATGTTGCCTGCAAGAATCCTTGTAAAGGCTTAGTAGCCTTAGACATCACCTTGTCGGTCATTTCAGTCATTCAGGCCACTCTTTGTGGCCCTATTTGGGTTTTTCTTGGCAGCAATAGTGGAGTACTTTATCATTTCCTTCTTCAGCTCATTTTATAGATGATCAACTGAGGCAAATGGGGTTAAGTGATTTTGCCTACAGTCACACAGTCAGGAAATGTCTGAATTTAATTTGAACTTAGAAGGATGAATCTTCTGGACTGTAGGCCCAAAGCTCTTTCCACTGTATCACCTAGCTGCCCTCCTTGATATGCTCTAGTCCAAACCTTTCGTTTTACAGATGAGTTAACTGAGACTCAGAAAAGCTTAATCAGCTTACCTAAGATCATATAGATAGTGAGTAATTAAACTTGTATTCAAATATAGTTCTTTTTTGGCAACAGTTAGATAAAGCTGGATGGAGCATTGGGTCTGGAGGGGTCCAGAAGATCTGCTTTCAAGTCCAGCCAAATTCACCTACTTGTGAACCTAGGCAAGTTATTTAATATCTGTTTCCTCAGTTTCCTCAATAGGGGAATAATAATGGTACCTATCTCTAAGAGTTGTTTTGAGGACAAAATGAAAATATTTATTAAAAAAAAAAACACCAAAAGCCAAAAATGCTTAACGAGTGCATGCCACATATTAGGTACTATTATATATATATCCATTATATATTATATATATCCATTCTTGTAGTATATACTTTTGTCTTTAGAAAGTAGTAATTATTTAACAAGCATTTATTAATTGACTATTAAGTGCTTACTTAATTGGCTACTGCCACACAGAGAGCCAGGCACTCTGTATAGAAGGTGCTAGTGATAACAAAGATAAAAAAATTAAATAGTCCCTGCCATTAAGGAGTTTACATTCTGTCAGGAGTTCCTAGAAGCCAAGGATTAGCCAAGTGGATGAAAAGATTATTTCCTAAAGAGGGTTAGTAAAATCCCAAACTCAACAAAGAACAACCACAGGCAGAAGTTTATCCTTAGAATGGCTGTAAATCCTTTGGTTTCCAAAAGGACCAGCCTCATTTTTGTACCACAAATGAATAAAATGTGCCTTTTTAGAGAGTAGGAAAATCTCTCCATTATGTTGGAGAAGGGTTCAGAGAAGGTTACATATAATTAGAAATTAGGTACATTAAATGAAATTGTAATTCACAAATATATATATATACATATTTTCAACCAGAGAAATAATAAACATTTATTAAGGGCTTACTATTATTAGAATGTGGAGAGAAGCAAAAACCTGATCCTTCCCCTAAAGGAACTTATATGCTAATGATGGAGAAAATATGCAAATAGTTATGTCTGTACAAGATATTAACAATAAAAAGGGGATGTTATCTCAGAAGGAAAGCACTGGAGGGAGAAAAGGGGAAAGATTTTAGCTAGGTATGGAAAGAAGCAGGAGAAATCAGCAAATAGAAATGAGGGGTGGGGAGAATTCCAGCAATGGGAGCCATTGGAGTATATTGAATCAGGGGCTAAGACAGTCAGATTGTGTTAAGAGAAGTCTGTGCATTGTGCTAAGAAAGTGCTCCAGGAGGGCATTAATTGAAGATAATAATTGGAAATTGGGTACATTAAAGAAAACTGGAATTCTAACATTTTGAACATTTTGAAGGCTTTTTGAGAGATTAAAAATGTATATAACAATCTCTACTACAAACTCTAGGATACAAAAATGTCCCACAGTTGTAGGTGGCAGTCCCCTTATTAGAGGTTTAGTTTCCATATTTGAAGAGGGAAATAAAAAAACTGGAAAGTAGTCAAATAAAAACTGTAAAAATGATTAAGAACACAGTAGGATTGATGAAGAAAGAGCAAAAGAATTGAAATTATTTCATCTAATGAACACAATAATGAAAGGAAATAAAGCTTGCTTCAATGATATTACTTGAATGATTGTTTTAATGATGACACCAGCCCCATGAACTCTGTGTCCCTAAGTACAGAGCTAAAGGAAATGACCTATATTGTTGTAAATGAGTACATAGCTGTCCTAAATCAGTTAAAATTACCTTCTCTAATTGCAGACTAAGGGAATACCCATAAATTGAGGAATGGCTGAACAATTAAAGAATATGAATGCAATGAACTAGTATACCATAAATGATAAAAGGAAAGGTTTCAAGCAACTTGGGATGACTTGAATAAGCAGATAAAGAACAAAGTGAATAGAACCAAAGAAAGAGTTTAGATAATAACAATATGATAACATAAAGACAAATACTTTTGAGCACTTAAAAATTCTGATCAATGCAGTAGTTTTATCCATGATTCCAAAACACCAATGAAAAAATATTTTCTACTCTTGTGACAGAAAAAGCATGGACTAAAGATAGAGAATGAAGTTTACATTTTTGGACAGGATTGATGTGGGAATTTGTTTTATTTGACTATTCATATTTATCACAAGGGTTTACAGAAGCTTAGTTAGTTGTTTTTCTATCCCTCTTGCCCACTGTGGGGAAAATAGAAGAAAGAGAAAATAAATAGTTCCAAATAAATGAAAAGATAAAAGTAAAGCAATAGGAAAAAAACTTACTTTCTTGGAAGGACTATATCCTAAAGGACTAAAATAGCTTCTGGATGTGGCTGCAGAATCTTTTTGATTTGGATCACTGACTTTTGAGGTATTGTGAATAATAGGAAAGGTGACTGAGCCCTGGATATAAGGCATGGTGCCAGGCAAATAGTAGGCACTTGTTGAATGAGTATTGACTAAGATGGGTCTGTGCTGGTCTCATTCCCTCACCCAAAAGAGAACAAAAAATAGACCAGTGAGCTTAATATTTGTTTTCTGCATGATTCTAGAACAGAACATTAAAAAAAGATGGGTTGTGAGTGCTTAGAATAGGGAGCATAGATCACCACGTGACATCTTAGATTAATTTAAAAATGTCATATGTTAGGGATGGACAAGATGGAAAGATGTGAAATGGTGGACAGAGTAATTAAATGGAAGAGCTACTGGCTCCATGCAACCTGGTGTTAGCTTTTTACATAGATATTTTCTGTGTTGTTTTTCAACATTATTATCAGCCATATGAATGAAAAGAGGGATTACATGATGTTTTAAAATAATTTCTTCTTGTTGTTTGTCAGTTGTGTCTAATTCTTTATGAGCCTTTTAGGAGTTTTCTTGACAAAGATATTGGAGTACTTTGCCATTTCCTTTTCAACTCATTTTTACAGACGATGAAATTGAGGGTTAAGTGACTTGCCCAGAGTCACACAGCTAGTAAGTGTCTGAGGCTGAATTTGAACTCAGGTCTTTCTTACTCCAAATCTAACCATTCTATCCACTGCACCACCTAGCTGACCTTTAAAAAGATAGAATGCGCAATGTTCTCAATAGCTTCCAGTAATAGACCAATCTAGGGATAGGCACCTGAATTTAATTGTGATTTCATAGAGGGAGCTCTCACTGAAAAAATTCTACCAATTCAGGTTGATACTTAGTAGTTTTTGATAATTAGAGTTTTGAGAGTGTCACACAGTCAGTGTGTATCAGAAGTGTGATATCAGCCTGGGCCTTTATAGCCCATTGCCTCTAAAGGGCCAAATCAAAAGATTTGAAACTTAACAAAGAGAAATATAAAACTCTACACTTAGATTTTTAAAAAAATTCTCACAGTTAACATTTATGTACTATGAAAAGGCTAACAAAATATTTTCTTTGCAACAGTGCTAATAGGGAGGTAGTAAAATTTTTATTAGCTTCTGATATTTTTTTATTATTATTATTTAGTATTATTTTACCTTTGGAGAAATTGAATCTCAGAGAGGTTGAGTGATTTATGTAAGGTTACACAGCTAGAAAGCATCTGGTGTTTGAAGCTTCATTTTCTGCTTAGTCCAGTACTTCTTCCCTGCATGGACTTGTGCTTATGCAGTAGACCATACCAACAAGACTTAGAAGTTTTAGAGGCCTGTAAGGTTAGTTTGTTAGCATTGTGATATAGTAGCCAAAAAGCTAATATTATTTTAGGCTACATTAATAGAAGTACAGTGTTTAAAATAATAGTTCTTAATCTGGAATACATGAGCTTTTTAAAAAAATTTTTGTAACTATAAAATTTTTATAAAAATCTATGTGTTTTTACTTTATGGATTAAAAAGCATTATTCTAAGAAGGTTCTACAGGCTTTGCAAGATTTCTTTAGGAATCCATGACACACAAACAAGATTATAAGAACCTCTAGTTTAGAATAAGAGAATTTTTGGTCTTACTGTACTCTTAACTACCCTGGTCACACCATATTTGAAATAATTGCATTCAGATCTACAAGCCACAATTTAGGGAAAACATTGACAGGTTGGAATCTTTAAAAGGAAGGATGACCAGGGTGGGGTAGGTACATGAAACCATACAATATCAGCATTACTTGATAGTGGAGAAACATGTTCAGCTTTGGGAAAATTAAAGAGAGAGATGGCAATTGCCTTCAAATATTTGAAGAATTTTCATATAGGAAAGGAATCAGATTTATTCTACTTGGTCTCAGAGAATAATACTAGGACCAGTGGATGAAAGTTATAGAGGGAGACATATTTGGGCTCAGTATAACAAAGAACTTTCTAAAAATTAATCTATAAAAGTTCAATGGATTGCCTCGTGAATTAAGTACCTTCATATAGTCGAGGTTCGTATTTGTAGTTTAGATGATCACTTCTTGAGAATGTTGCGCTCTATATCCCAATCCCTTCAAACATCTAGTACTTTTCTTTGCAAGGTTGTTTTCTGTCTACTTTGTTCAAATCCAGTCTTAGTGACTCTATTTCCTCATCTGTAAAATCAGTTAGAGAAGGAAATGGAAAATCATTCTAATATCTTTGCCCCCCCCAATCCAAATAAGGTCGTCATACCATTGAAGATCAATAATTTCATGTTTATACTGCATATGCCAAATTATATGGGAGCACGTATATATACCAAGTCCTTCTACTGGGCTTTACATCTACAGAGCACCAAAAACGGATTACTAGCTGTATGACCCTGGACAATTCACTTAATCTCTGCCTCAGTTTCCTCAATTGTAAAGTGGGGATAATGGCACCTACCTCACAGAATTAGTGTGTGCTTTTATTTGTAAAATACTTAGCACAGTGCTTGACTTGTAGTAGTTACTATATAACTCAGATATTATGATGATTACTAAAATAAAAAAAATTTCTATTATGTACAGCTTGCTTTTAAAAATATATATATTTAAAAATAAATTCAGCATGTAATTTTCAAAGCTCTCTTGCTTGTTTTCATTTTCCTCTGTTCAGTTTTAAAAATGTTTCAGTGACTTTTTTTCCCTTCCTTTTCTGGGCAACATAATTGATAGCTCCCCTCTCTTCTCCAAATCCTGTCTCCTTTTCTTACATAATACTCATGAGTATTTTTTTTTGGTATTTTTTTTAAAAATAGAATAATTTCTCTTCCAAATAGATCCTCTCCCAACTCACATCATGGTAGGTTTTAAATGCCTCCTCCATCCTCTTATTTCAAGCTGATCTGATAACCAAACTTAGTCTCACTGGTTTTAACAGAGACAGAAATCCCAGCTCTGCTTTAGTAATTTATTTCTTCCTCTTTCTAGAATAAAACTCATGTATTATTCCCTTTTTTACTTAATAGATTCCTTGACTGCTACCATATAATAGTTTTTGAAAGACATTATAAATTACTTTTCTATACTATGTTCTTGTTCTATCAAGAGAGTTCTGACTTTTAACAATGCTTCCTTTGTGATGTTTCAAAAAATTTGGGTAAATGAAACTCTAACATACCTGGAGGAAAAATGGAAAACTATTCTCAATATCTTTGCCAAGAAAAGCCCAAATCAGGTCACAAAGAAGCAGACATGACTATAAGTGATTGAACAACAATAAAAAATTTATGAGAAGACCTACCTTCTATGGAAGAAACATGTCAACTAGCAATGTGACTTTGGGTTAGTACTTAACCTCTCTAAAAAGTGAAGAGATTAGACTTGAAGAATATTCTAGAATCCTATGTTGTTATTACAGTTATTATAGTCATTAAAAATGTGATTTTTGTTCTTACTTATAGGAGCCTCCTGAAAACAATCATATTGGTTTAGGGAATTATGAATCTTCCTGATAAAGTGCTCCATAAAAGACCAAGAATAAATTATGCCGGCATTTTTTTCTCATACAAACTTATATAAGGGAATGTATGACTTTAATTCTCTATGTGTCAATCACAGACCTTCACATAATTTAACTGGTACACTGGGCTTTACTAACCAGTCAAAGAATAGACTTTTTCTTTAAAATTAGATGTGCGCTCCAGGCCAATAACAATTTATAATGAGAATAGTAATGAAAATGGATTTTTTTTAAAATGTCAGGATAAGTTGGAGGGTAGAGTTGGCTAGTATATCATAAATTGATAAATTTTAGGTTATCTACCAGGCTATTGTAATGGATGTGTGGGAATCTTTGAGATTTACAGGAAGAATCTAGTTTTGTTTTGTTTTTTTCTCCTTCAAGTTCTCAAATTTTGCCATTTGCTATTAATTCACCTCTGGGCACAAGTGAAAATTTAAAACCTTCATTAAGACACATTAACCCAAACAGCAGTGATTAAAACAGAATATTAAAAATATCCATCATAATGTACCACTCCATTAATGAAGGCACTTTTAAAACAATGACTTTTATGTAATTTCATGACAGGGAAGGACAGACAAGGTTTTTCATAATTGAGACACCATAGCTTCCATTTTCCCACAATTGGAATTTGGAAAATATAAACATGTAAGCACATTTTCATTCAGTTGTCACTATCATAGTAGTAGATAGTTCAGAATGAGAGAATCTTTGGACTTCATCATTTAGAGGTTTCCAGATTCAGGCCATGACTTTATATTTTACTTGGAAGAAAATTGGTGTTGATAGCAATCAACAAGTATTTATTAATCCCTTATTATATTCTGGAGACTGCACTAGACATTGAGGATACAAAGAAAATACGTGAAATAATTCTCCTCAAAGAGCTTGCATTCTAATGAAGGAGACAACATATAAATATATAAATAATAAGTATGGGAAACAGCTGTGTGGCAGAGTGGCTAGAATATTGATCCTGGAATCAGGAAGACTTAAGTTCAACCATGACCCTAGATACTACTGTGTGACCCTGAGCAAGTCCTAATTGTCTCCAAAATAATTTTTTAAAGAATACGTATGAAGAGAACAAAGAACTCTGTCAGTTATCATTTTTGCCATGTTTTATTTGATTTCTCTTTTAGAAGCATGAAGTAGAGGGCTTAATAATGTCTACCTTTAGTATCTCATAACCCTGTGGCATACAGGGCCATTAATGTTTACTGTGGTAGTCTCACTATATGAAAGATGATGTGGCCTGTTGGATACAGATACCTGACCATGAAGCTAAGACCTGTGTTCAAAGCACTGCCCTTGGCACATACTGAATATGTCTATATGTTTTTATTCCTAAAGTCTATGTTTTAGAACAAAGAGGTGTCAAACAGCATTTAAATCAGAATAAAATGTAAAGGAAATGTTTAACAAAATGAATAAAAATATAATAAAACACAAATAATGTTAATTTGTAATTTTCAAATCAGTGTGCATCCTGAAAGGATCATTTCTAATTGAGGTTGATGCTATGCTCTAGAATGCCATTCCTTAAAGAGAACCTCTCAGGTTCCCCTGAGCACAATGCATGTTGACTTAATGTAAGGAGTGAATAAAAAATTTGAAACTAGGGTGAAAAGAAATGGGACTTAAAAAAACAGAGGAGAGAAGGGAAAATCAAGACCTTCTGGAAATATTCAGGGTAAAGAAATTTTGGCCGAGAACATGAACATAAAAATGTATGAAGAATTTTAAGGATGGTGTTTAAATTAAATGAGAGTTCCTTATGGAAACCTTTAGTAACAACAGTTCTAAATGTTTTATTGCTTCAAAATGTGTTGCATTATTGTTGGTGGAGCTGTGAACGGATACAGCCACTCTGGAGAACAATTTGGAGCTATGCTCAAAAAGTTATCAAACTGTGCATACCCTTTGACCCAGCAGCATTTCTATTGGGCTTATATCCCAAAGAAATCATAAAGGAAGGAAAAGGCCCCACATGTGCAAGAATGTTTGTGGCAGCCCTTTTTGTAGTGGCTAGAAACTGGAAATTGAATAGATGCCCTTCAATTGGAGAATGGCTGAATAAATTATGGTATATGAATGTTATGGAATATTATTGTTCTGTAAGAAATGACCAGCAAGATGATTTCAGAGAGGCCTGGAGAGACTTACATGAACTGATGCTGAGTGAAATGAGCAGAACCAGGAGATCATTATACACGGCAACAACAGTACTATATGACGATCAATTCTGATGGACATGGCTCTCTTCAACAATGAAATGTTTCAAACCACCTCCAATTGTTCACTGAAGAAAGCCATATACACCCAGAGAGAGGGATGCGAAATGTGGACCACAACATAACATTCTCATACTCCTTGATTGATGTTTGCTTACATTGTGTTTCCTTTATCTGATATATCGTTTGTGTAGATAAGATTTTTCTTGCACACCAGTGATAAGTTTGGAAATATGTATACATATATTCGATTTGCCAATATTTTAACATAATTAACATGTAGTGGATATCCTGCCATCTAGGGGAGGGGTGGGGAGTTGGGGGGAAAAATTTGTAACGGAAAGCTATGTAAGGGTTATTGTTGAAGAATTACCCACACATATGTTATGCAAATAAAATAAAAATTTTAAAAAAAAATGTGTTGCATTGCTCATCTCCTTATCCTTGTTTGACTTTTTTTTTTTAAAGTTAATAGAAATCCGATGCTCTTCTGGAACAAATTTGGATACCAGAGTAATAAGTGGTTGGAGAAGCCTTTAAATTCTGTTCAGTACAGAAGAAGACAAGTTAGTGAAATCCCTTTCATCGTTCAGTGTGGCAAGTATTATCCACCTATGACTGGTTAAGAAAGATGCTATTTGCGGTCAGCTTTGAGTTGTATCTGGTGGTAGATCAGTAGTAGGGGAGACAAATGATTTACCACCACCTAGAGATCTGCCATTGTTCCCTCTTGAAACTTCCTAGGTTGTGTCCAGCTGCTGTCATAAAGCAGAAGATCAATGCTGGTCAGCCGAATAAAGCTCTAGAGAGTCCTCATAGCAATAGTGAGGCCAGAGAGAGGGAGAAAATAGCCTTATATGACAGGGATGATTAAGAGTTGATACGTTCATGGTTTCAATACTGAAAGTGCCAAATCAAATCAATGCCAAATCTCTGTTTCTTTGCAACCTAACTCTGTCAGCTTTTCATATAATCATTCTGCCCTTAGAAAAATCCTTTTCCAAATGGCTCTTTAAGAACTATGTAAAAATGTAATTGGGAAATATTTATTAAAATATTTTTTAAAAACTATGTACACAAAAATAAATTGGAAATGACAGTTTTTAAATTTTTGATTCTCTGTTTATTTTCTTTACTAAAACATGGTGCAGTGCTGTATTTCACATTTGTCAGCCTTCTCTCTTCTAAGTATTCTTGTCCCTTGAAAATTATTAGGAGACATCAGACCTTATACTCAGTGGGAAGAGACTGTTTTTAAGTTTATGCTAGATGTAGGATCTAGCACATCCCTGACCCTTAAAAGTTACACAGGAAATTATAGTGACTGCTTAAATCAGTTCATCTTTGTGCAAATTAGATTCAATTCTGCATCATCATTTTATGGCAGAAAAGGATACTTTCTACACAAATTTGGGTAGAAAATAGCAGTACTGTGCATATTAAGACTTGATCTAGATGTGAACAATTGGTATTGGGGAAGAAATAATTTAGATTCAGCCTAACATTCTTATGTTGAATTTTGCCATTTTTTACTGTAGCTGATAGTTGAACTGTTTTTTTTCCAGTTTCTTTTTTGTGTGCAGATAACTTTAAAAACTAGCATGATACTTGCAACAATTTTGAATATATTTATTGGCTAAAACAAAAGATCTAAATGTAGTGACTTTTTAAAAAATAAGTGGTACAGTATTTCATATTAGAAACATTATATATTAAAAGCAAAAGAAAAGCTTATGTATTTTTTTGCCTTCTCATTTTAGTCCCTTTATTTCTCCATCCATATAATCACATACGTCTTCAACTCATGGTACAGAGAGGTATTACTTTAATTAAGTCATAGCTTGAGGAAGCTATGGCACACAATTGAAGACATTTTCTAAGACTGTGAAATTGAATACAAATGATTAATCATAAAAATAATTAACATTTTTACAATATTTCCCATAATATTCCAACATAATATTTGTAAGAGGAAATTTCAAGTTTTATAACATACAATTTTGTCATGTTTTTCCAATGATATTCAAAACCTTCATTATCTCTCAGAAGGTAGGTAAAATGTTTATAAAAGAATTAATTTAAACAAAGTATTGGCTTACATGGATTTTAAAGCTCATCAACTTCATCATCATATCATCATTTTCATATTATTATTTTGACCCTTAAAGAATTTTAAGATTTTTCTGTAATTATTTTGAACTAGCCATATATGAATTAGTAAATAAATTATTGATTAGGGACAAAATGATTAAATGTCCTCCTCAAGATCATCCAGAAAGGAAGTGATCAGATAAAAGATTTGAACCCAGGCTCTACTGAAAACAAGGTCATCCTTATATTCTGCTGCCTTTATTCCTAACTACAACATGCTTCTTTGAAGAGATACTGTGTTGTAATTGATAAAGTCTGTTGTTGGGCATAGGAAGACCTAAATTTAAGTCCTGTCTCTGACACATGCTAGTTATTTGACAGTGGGAAGCTATTTATTCCTTTGATTTTACTCAGACAGTTCTTTAAAAATATAAGTTACAGAATAGCTGTAGATCTGCATTGCTGGAGGGAGTTTTTAATACCAGGAGTTCCTTACACAAGATAAAATGGTCCAAAAGGATGAAAATATACAATTTGGCCAAATAACATAATACAGTTACATATAATTCTCTGTGTTTCCAGGTGATTAATAACCATTCAAGATGAAATTGGACTGGCTTTTGACAAGCAAATTTTCAAATATTTCTCTTTTTCTGTGGTAAATTATTTTTTAGAAATTCTTCCAGTCTAGCAGTAATACTGCTTTAGTGTCATAAATAATTTAAGTGATATTTGATCACAACTTTATGTGGTTATTCATAGATGGTCCTCTGAGTTTCTCTATGTAGACAATACTATGTCTTATAGAATATGTGTTTCTGATTGCTTTTTTCTCAGATCTTTGCCTTAAATGGAGAATTCTACCTTTCTCTGATGATTATAAAAAAAGAGAAAATCTTGGCAATTGGACCTGTGCTAATAATCCAAACATCTTGGAAAACAGGTAAATTTTGATAGCATTTGTTCAAATGCATAAAATCATCTGTTGTTAAAATAAAGCTGTCATGCTGTAAAAATTGATAATTCCTGTGAGCTTCTTTTTAATAGGGCCAGCTTGGGGACTCCCATTTCCATCAACTGTTTTATCTCATCTTGCAGGAAGCACGTAAGGGGAAGAGAAACATTCTCAAAGTTGCATTAATTCTGTCTCTTTTACAAATCAAAACAGTGTCACTTGTGATAAGAGACATGAGTTAAATTTAGCAATGTTGACAGTTATGTGATGGACCTTAAGATCTAAAATAAATTTCTTCTTGTATTTATAATTTTCTTATGAGCTGACAAAATATTGACTATTTGTTTTCCATAGTTATCAAGGAAGAGAAATGCTTACAATGATGGTAAGAGATACAGGAATTTTTGACCATCAGGCTGGTTAATCAAGGGATGATTAATATAGAAAGAATACTTGTGTGTTATTTCCTATCACTCATCATGAATAGAACAGTCAAGTTGTGATGACACTCAGGGTAAGGAAAAAATGGGCTCTATAATAGAAATAATAGCCAGCAAGGGCCCAATCAGCAGAGCATGCTCTGTATAAACATGAAGGGAAAACCTGAGCATGCCCTAAAGATTGGGTCCTCATTGGCCATTCCCTTTTCATTATAACTAAAAAATCTTCCTCAGCCTTTTAATACTCTTTTACCATTCTTTTCTTCCTTCCTTCCTTCTTTCTTTCTTTCTTCCCTCCTTCCCTCCCTCCCTCCTGTGCTGACCTTAAGCAAGCTAAAAGCAATAAAATGCATGAAACCAGTAATCTCATCCACCCAAAAGAAAGCCAAGAGCCCAGAAGTAAAGAAAATGGCTTCTTAGACAATCTAGATGTCACAAAAACATACAATGAAGCTTCTGTATTTTATATAGAAAATTATCTCATTCTTACCATCTCAGAACCCCTATTATTTTAGATAGGACTTAAAATTCTAACAACACTTGTCTATTTGGCTTACCAGCTCAAAAATTAGAAGCAACCATTTAGAAGGTGATGAAGTTGCTGCAGCAAGACACAGTGACATTTTCAGGATGTGAAAACCTGTGAAAGGAGGGAGACAAAAAAAAAAAAAAACTATAAAAAGACACAAGGATTTGAAAAACTAAATACCCTGAGGTCATTTAAAGTTGATAGTCCTTAGAGCATCATTAATTCATTCAAAAATATTTCTTATTAATAAAAAATTAATGAACATCTGTTGTGTGCTAGGTACAATGAAGAATCCATAGGAAAATTAAGACTTTGTCCCTGTTATTATTCATTACAGAGTAATAGGAAAGTAAGATAGTTATGCAAATAACTCTGTACTAGTCAGGTTGTGACTATGCAGTAACAAAGATAGAGAATACCATAAGAGTTCACAAGGAAAGATGACTTCTGTCCAAGAAGAGGTTGGACTTTGACTGATAAAATTTAGGATGGGAAAATAACAGAAATTGGATTGGCTGATTTGGGAACCCTGGCAAGTATAGGCAGAGTCAACACAGCATGAGCAATAGTTAAAGGATGGGACATGATGGGATTACAAGAAGGATTAGTTTCATTCTTTATATACCAAGCATTTAGTACATTGCCTGGCATAGAATGGCTATTTAATAAATGCTTATTGATTGATCGATTGAACCAGTTTTCTTGGTTGATTGAGTTCTGAGTTGTCCTGGTTGGGTAACCCATAAGTACAGAGATCATACTGTCTGACCCCAAAATGACTCGTGATATTACAAAGACCCCTTTTTCTTTTGAAAAGCCTAATTAAAAGTTGACAACTTCTTGAAGTCAGAATTGCCTAAAAAATCTGGGACACATAAGCTTTAAGAATTGGAAGCATGAAGGAGCATTTAAGCATGGAGAAGTAAAAGCTTTAGGACAGGATAATCATGCCAGCACCTATCCTGGTTTGACCCATCTCCATCTCTAACTACATCCTCAGTATAAATGTTGCTTAATGAGATCTGACCGTGTTGACTGTGATCAAACTAAAAGCAATAAAATGCATGAAACCAGTAATCTCATCCACCCAGAAGAGAGTCAAGAGTCCAGAAGTAAAGAAAATTATTTCTAGACAATCTAGATGTCACAAAAACATACAGTTCATATCTTTTTTAATTGTGAAGGGCCTTCAATGCCACCAGACATATTTGAATTTTGTTCCACAGATAGTTGAGAGCCAGTTAGAAATTTTGAGAAGTGACATTCTCAGATTTGGTATTTAGGAAGCTTCATCTGGCATTAGTGTGTAAAACTTCAGGAGGGTATTGTTTCCTTATATTCAGTTCCTGGTGTTTAAAACATTGATGGTCACCTCTAGCCATCATAATAATGGTCAATATAGCCTGTTCCTTTTCATTGACCTTATTTCTTGTACTCATTGATTCTGAAGTTGTCATAGACCAGAACGACTTCCTTCTTTTCCCCTGGGCACCATGAAAAAAGCATCACCATCAGAAGATGAGAAAGACAAACAACTCAGAGATTCAGTGCAAAGATATCAGAATAAATTGGCAGAACAGCAGTCACAGGTAAGTAACTGATTATTTATAATTTTCACAAAGTATAATGATGCCTGTGCCATCGAGGGCAGTTTATAGAATCTTAGAATTGCTAGGGATCGAAAACATGATAAATAAATCCCCAGTACAACATTCGTGACCACAGGTCATTCAGCCCCAGTGAACACTGGGCAAGAAGGAAGTCATTGCCTTTGTTTCAGGACCCCTCTGATTATTAGGGAATTCTTTTTGTTACGTTGAGTAAAATTGAAATGTCTTCCTATATTTTCACATACTGATCCCACTTATGTCTTTTGGAATCAACCAGAAAAGTTGTATTTTTTTTTTTTATCCTTCTCTTTCACGTGACATATCTTCAATATTTTAAGACTTTTGTTCAGCATACGTGCCTCCCTGTTATCTCTTCCTCTGGCTAAAACACTCTAGTTCTTTCAACTAGTCTTCAAAGAACATTAGTTGGAATCATTGTACCAATCTATTCACTGGATATACTATTTTGTATTTGTTCTTCCTAAAAATGTGTTGCTCATAGGGAGGATAATGATGTTGAGTAGGTCACTTCTCTTTGCCTAGTTTTCTTTGACAAGTAAGGGAGTTGGATTAGATGGATTCTTAAGGTTTCTTTTATCTTCAAATCTGTGATCCTTTAATGATTATATTATTTTGAACTGGCAGGCCTCTAAATCCCCCCTTTTTTCAGATGTTAATTTCCATCGTTTACTAGGATTTTAAAATTCATTTTAGAGAGAATTTTTTTTTAAAGTAAATGATCAAATAAAGCTGGAACTATCAAAGCTAGGCAAAATGCCATTTTCTGGAGAGCTTTATCAGTATTAGTCAATTCATCTTTATAATGACCATATAATGTAGAGTGTAAACTCACAACTAGTCTTGGATCCTTCACTCTCCTTCTGTCCATATATCCAAAGTGTGGCTAAATGGTATTATTTCTACTTCATAATACTTCTCCTATAACACAATAATCCTTCCTTCTCCTCCCATAATACTTCCTTAATATTTTCCTCTCTCCATTCACATAATCTCTACCCTTATCACCTCACTCCTAGAAAACTTCAATCCCTTTATCTTGATCCCCCTGCCTCTAATCAATCCCTATTTTAATCCATTTTCCACTGGGCTTTGGAAGTGCCCTTCCTAAAAGGTATGTCTAACCATGTCAGATCATAGTTTTTGCCTTTCTTTAAAATACTTTGTGTTTAGGTCTTGGCACATTGTGATTTCAATAAATGCTTGTCATGTGACAAATTGACTTCTTAAGGGAGGGGAACATTTGAATGTTTTGTCTTTGTAACTTCTGAGCCTAACAGAGTAACAGAGTAACCTACAAATAGATATTTAATAAAGATTTGTTGATCTGTACCTAAAACTGGGAAGCTGAAGCTTAGAAAAATGATACATAATTTAGACAGAAAACCTGAATACAAGGGTGTGAGGGTGTGTGTGTGTGTGTGTGTGTGTGTGTGTGTGTGTGTGTGTGTGTGTGTGTGTGTGTGTGTGTGTGTGTACACAGGTGTATACACACACACACACACAAACTGACAGATATGCAGCTAGGTGGCAGTGTGGATAGAACACTGGGCATATAATCAGAAAGATTCTTCTTCATGAGTTCAAATCCAGCCTCAGATGTATCTGTGTGTGTGAGAAAAGACAGAGAGACAGACCATGGGCAGGTCACTTAACCCTGTTTGCGTCAAAATCCCTCATCTATAAAATGAGCTAGAGAAGGAAATGGCAAACTACTCCAGTATTTTTGTCAATAAAACATGAAATGGGGTCACAGAGAGTTAGACACAACTGAAATGATTGAACAACAATGTGTGTGTGTATACATGCATATATGTATTTATATATATATGAATGTATATGTATATTTCAGTAAATAGATTTATTAATACAGAAACTCTCAAGTTGACATGCCTTGGAAGAAACACATGTTAGAAAATAAAATATTAGGAAAACAAATGTTAAGGAAAGACAAAAATAATTAATATTAGGAAAATAATTTTATATATAAAAATAATTGCATCTTGACAGCAATTAAAAGGGAAAGTGTCAGGGGCAGCTAGGTGGCGCAGTGGTTAGAGCACCAGCCCTGAAGTCAGTAGGACCTGAGTTCAAATCTGGTCTCAGATACTTCCTAGCTGTGTGACCCTGGGCAAGTCAGTTAACCCCAATTGCCTCAGCAAAAAGCAAAAAAATAAAAAAAATTAAAAAAAAGGGAAAGTGTCACATTACAATGCTTTTTAAAATTTTGTTTTTAATTTGGATGTGTGATTTCATTAGTGTAAGAATCCAAATAGAGAAATGACCCTAAGAAGATAGCATATTAGCAGTTTTATAGAGTTACCTGGAGCTATGGTGCTCTTTTTATTTTTACTCTAAGGAGCATCCTCTGATACAAGGATCTCTGGCAATACTGATTTGGTAAAGACATTAGAACTTAGGACATTTATAGGTGAATTTTTTTTCTTTTGTTGTTTTTTTTAATAGAGCTAAGAGTACTTGATAATCTCCTTTAGAGCTTCGGTTATGAGATTTGTTTGGTTTTTCCTTCTATTTGTTATTAAACAGACTGTGGCAGGATATCAGAATACAGTACAGTCTTGGTCTCCCAAAGCCCTGGTTTCTTTTTCTGAATAATGGAATTAACCATTCTGTTCCAACAAGTATTTGTTGCATACCTACTGTGTACTAGGTACATGAAAACAAAAACAAAAAACCAAAAGGAACATGTCAACAGATAAGCATATACACAGTTGTTTTAAGTCAGCTTTTTATTGGTATGGTAATGTAAGCTGTATATGGTATAAATTATATTAATCTTAAATCTACCACTTAAAAATGTAGTAAGTAAATTACTAGAGGGGCATCAGGAAGACCCAATTTATAATATGGCCTCAGACACTTAGTCTGTGACTTAGGCAAATTTCATCTCTTGCAGCCTCAGTTTCCTCACTTATAAAATGGGGAAACTAATAGCACCTACCTTCCAGGATTGTTGTGAGATGAGTTAACATTGACAAAGTGCTTTGCTAACTGTAAAACACAATATAAATGCTCTTTCATTATCTAGTTGCTTTTGACTGTCCCTTAAGGGAGAGGAGGTGAAAAAGGGAAGGAAAAGTAAGAGGAGGTAAAAAAGGGAAGGAAAAGTAAGAGGTCTGTATCAGCCAGGAGCAAATAATCTGCCTCTGAAGAATTGATAATTGACTGAATTTTTGGCCTAGGAAGATAAAGCTGTTTTGCTTTTGAAAATCCATGCTTCCTTATAGGACTTGAGCATTTCTTCCTGATTCAGAGATAAGGTCTAGAATCATCCAAGATCATTGTCTTCTTCCCTCTTCTGCTACTCCAAAGCTACCCCCTTATCTAGGTGCACAGACCATTTATCCCTAACAAAATTAACAAGATTGGGGCCAGTTAGATTATCAATTCATGACACAAGCATGTGTCATATTAGAGATGACAGAGAATTGATAAAAGACCCTTCCAGCTCCAACAGTCTATGATTCTATAGTATAGTATCACAGATAGCCAGAGGGCAAAAACAGGATGGATGCTCTTCATTATTGCCAGTGCTTTGTAGCTGACCTTCCCTCCACTTCCTATTTCCTCCCTATCTCACCTTCTTCCCTGCCTCCCCAGGTTATTAATGAATAGAGAAGCAAAATTGTGACCCATCTAAGAGCCCACTGAGAATGGGCAGGGCAGCAGTAATAATTATTGACTCTTCTTCGTATTTTTAAAATACTGTTCTGGAGGAAGCACTAGGGCAGGGAGAGGTCCTCCTTCCCCCCACCTCCTTATACTCTTAGGAGTATACTCTCTGGAAGAGATGAGGGGTGTGTGTGTGCGTGTGTGTGTGTGTGTGTGTGTGTAAAAATATATAATTTATTATGTTAACTTTACAATATATTCTTAAATACTCTTTATCTCTGTAGATTTGTATCTATCTATATCTGTATTTTTGTATATAACAGCATATCCCTATATATCTATCTGTATAAGTATATATTTATATATTATATACCTCTATCCATCTTCCTTCCTTCCTTCCTTCCTTCCTTCCTTCCTTCCTTCCTTCCTT